>JAOBYK010593110.1:0-30437 GCA_025434845.1 Phenganax subtilis | reverse complement strand
TCGGTTTGTACTTTTTTAGTTTTATACTTTTGTAAGCTCACGATTATAATTGTAATAAAAACGGACTATTGAAACATCTGGAGCATACGGTTTACAGGAAAAAAACAACGTGCACTGATAAATATATGAACTAAAATTCTTTTCACCATTTTAGCAAAAATAGATCGGTATACAAGACGATAATTAACCGTGCAAAATTAATTTCTGATTCGAACAGCTTACATTCTGAATTAGAACATTTAAGAAATGTCCTGATAATGAATGGTTACCCTCGGCGGTTCATAGATTAGGCTATGAATAATAAACAGCCATAGAAACAAAATATTGAATATCAATCTGCTGTTGTTTGCCTTTTATGGGTCCAGCTTCATATAAAATCTCTGGGATTTTAAAAGAAGTTGGAATACAAGTTAATCATTCAAGTAACAACAATCGGTTAGAGAATATAAGAAGAATTGCGAGAAAGCTTAAGGTGGCTCCCTACTGTTATGTATAAAAGGGACTAGTGACTAATTGCGGAGCGTGACCACTCTTAAAAAAGCGATGACAACACGAAACGAGCGTCACGCGTGGGGGAAATGTAAAGTCCAAAAGTGAAGTTTTAAAACAGAAGGTCAGTCAGTTTAAAAAATCGATTATCTTGTGAAAAATTTAGGACTGTTTCTGCTAAAAAACTAAACGATTCAGCTAGAATTCGTAGGAGATATAAAAAATAGGTGGGGAAGCATTCTTTGGCGGATAAAATACAGTTTGAAGCAACGGTTTCGTGAAGCAAGCGATGAGATTGACATCGGTAACTACGGACAAAGAGAAATAACTTACAATGAACTTTCATCATTTTGAAAACTTTTCTTTTAAAAACACAGGAATCCAGAAGAAAAATTAACCACACAGTTCTCGCATTTTTGCTATGAACACCTTTTTATACAGAGAGCTAAAAATGTGCAAGATTTGCTCAAAAAGTAAACAATTTTCGCGACGGCACGCGAGTTCGTCTCGCAATAGAAAAGTTACGCATGCGTAACCCTTGCTTGATCTTGTCGAATTGAAATTTTACACGACAGTGGTGACCGCGGGCGAAGTAAAATGAAAATTCCAGGAGTTCCTTCGGTGAATTTTTTTCAAATTTTGTGTATGGAAAACATATGCAAAGACGAGCAAAATATTAAATTTTTAAAAAATTTCATAAGGCACAATGATTTTAAGAGAAGAAATTCTGTATCGCAAAATCTGCCTTTACAATTATATTTCATTTTCAGATATGTTTTAGAGTATGAGAAAATAAACCTTAACTGAAAATTTTTAAAAAATTGACCGAAGGAAACAGAAGACATATGCCTTCTAATATCAAATATGCTGAAGTTCTGACATCATTGTCTTCATGGTAAGAGCAAGTGTTGCAATTTTTTAAGCACCAATTTATTCAACTCTAAGCTGTTTATCATTGGAATTTCTCAGTACTCATCCAACCTACGTTTTACATGTATAAATTTGACTTTAATGAAATAGCCCGTAACTGTAGGGAGCCACCTTAAGTAGGTAAGTCTGTCGAAGCTCATTCGGCATAAATGGAATGAAGCAACTATTTTGGCGAATGATAAATATAAATTTTCTCGTAAAATGAGAGAGTATTGAAATACTCAAACATAAAACTACAGATCAAGAGGGAAAGCCACTATAGATTACGTGGCGTGCTCTCTTCAATGATCTGGGGCCAGTTGTGTAAAAACGTGGTTAACTTTAGTTAAATCCTTAACTATAATTTTTTAACTACATGACTTAATTGCGTTGCACAAAATGCACTTTGTCGGATAATTAACTAATCACGCAGTTAAGTCTCGTGGGCTTCGCGTGGGGGTAATTTAACACTAAATAACATGAAGTATCTTCAAATTACTAACCACTGGAGTGTATTTCGCATACGATTGCGGACTCGTACTTTCTCAAATTTGGCGATATTTTTAATTTTTTATTAATTTGATTGAATATAAAAAATACAAGACAACAAGAATAAGCAACGAAATGATTCAACAAAACAGGCGCTTTTACAACGAGAAGTCTTGGCCGAGTAGAACTACAACTTGTAGACAAATATGGAGCGGTTTATTTATGCTATGGTTTCTTCTCGGTACCTACAAGTTTCCGAAGCAAAAATACACTCTGATTTTGCGGAAACGAAAAAAGAAAGCCTCCCTGATAGTTTGCAAACATCGGACAAGCCTTGTCAGGTTAGATAACGATTGATACCCGTTGGCAAGAGATGATCTTAATTTCAAATTGCTGATTGTTGTTGCTCACCTCTTGACATCGCCATTTTTAACTACAGTTTGAAGAATTAACGATGCTCTTGGGCAGAGTTAACTATAATCACATTTTAACTACAATTAAAGCTAACTATCTCTTTATGCAACCGGCGTAAATAAGTGATTAAAGTTATAATCTCTATTTAACTACTAAATAGTAATATAAGAAAGTGATTAAGAGTTTTATACAACCGGCCCCCCTGTAGTGAGATCCTTGTCTCGCACTCGCGCTTTAATTAAAACAATTAGAGAGTGCAAGCAAACAGATCACGACAATTGTGATATAAAAAGGTCGTATAAATCTTTCAAGTTAGTTGCACTGATGAAGGTTCGGTTTAACGGACTGAAAGCATTGCAATAATAAATATACGCGGTGTACCCTCAAACTAATATTCATATTGCTGTTTTTGCCATGAAAAACTACAAAAATCTTATAGGAGAAACTCGTTGCATGAATTTAAGACCTCCCTAACTAACAATCGAGTTTGATAATTCACCGTCTTGTAAGTCAACAAAAAATGACTTCAATTTTATGCAGCAGCGTGTTTTTTCCAGAAATTTCGCCATGTTCACTTTGGCGTTAGTGGGAAACCGTCACGTGTCAAAAATAGATCACATATTAATGGATAATTCTCTTCTTGCTCTTTTTTCATTTCATTTCCTTTTTTTTTACCAGGCGTTTAGTTTCTCCATATTTTTGTTCGTGCAAGAAAAGATTTTCCAGATCAGGATTTCAAGTATCGTATGACTTTTTTTAGCGATTTGCTTGATTAGTTTACTTTTTTTTCGTGCTCATTTCATAACAGGAACTCGTATCTGGGCTGATAGCAGTACTTTAAACAGTGAGATTTTCATGTGCATGCCCCAAACAAAGTATTCGTTTGTTTCTTTATCTTTTTTATACAAAGCATAGCTAGCTACCTTATTTAATAGTTGTTATGGTACTACATATTTCCGAATCTCATTTGTTTTATTTTATATATCATGTTAGCCATACAGGCATTATAATTAGCGTATAAAATAAATAAAATGTAGTTTTAGTTTAATTGCTTCCATACCCAAGGTCAAGCATTGTAGCTACGTATTTTATACCAGGTCAGTTAAATTTGAGAAACGTTTGCAATGTATTCCTTAAGCCAAACTAATAACAGTTCTATCATCGTCACACATTATAATAACATTCTGTTTTCCTTTTTTGTTCTCAAACTTTTTTCCTTCGAAGAAAATTTGAGTCGATCATAGTATGCAATCAAGTTAAACTTTAATAGCATTACCAGGCATTTACCATCAGTTATTAACAAAGGCACATCCGAACTTTTGTGATGAACAGGATTTCTAAGAAGCACTACCCCATCTCGAATTTTTTGCACTTCTCACCCGGCCATTATAGCTTCGAAAATTTTTTGGTAGAGACTATCGAAACACAGTGATGGTAACGTACACTTGCATGAATAACGTAAAGTCTAAAATTACTAGCCGCACTCATCATTAGAAAATGGTCGCGCCAGGTCACGTCCACTGACAGTTGCAACCAGTGGTAGCAACTAGAGCACTTGCCAATCATATAATCATTATTCGTGCAGTGATTGGAATAGTAAGATTGTGAAGGACCCCTTAGACAACAAGATTCGTGTAGATTCGTGTTGCAATTATACAGTGTAACAATTGTTAACTCCTAAAGAACAAAAAAATTCTTGATGGTTCATAAAATTATAGTCAACGAGATTGCTTATAGTGAACACAAACAACGTCTCTAAAGTTTGATCTTAATTTTCAGATGATTTGCGTTTGTTGAACGATAGGACTGCACTCTGACAGAGAAAGAAATGCATGAACCAACCTTGGTACTTTCTTGAATCTATACACCTTGTGGTTACCATCCACATGAAGGATTGCTACTCAACGTCACATAGAGGACATTTTCTTCAGTCTTGGCCGCATAAGAGATCTAGTTCTTGTTCGCAATAGCAACACTCAGAAAAAGCTTTCCAGAATGCCACTGAAAAGACAACATCTACCTAAAGAATAGTAAATAGAATCTATGCCACTTATTGGAAAAAGCCACTAACCTGAATTTTCATACAGGCACAGCGAACGATTATCATGTCATGAATACTTTATTAAAAATTATCGTAAATTACCGCATGAAGATTTGGTACTAGTAGGTGAAAGTACGCGATTATTCATGTTAAAAAGGGCAACATTGCATACACATACATGTTTTCTTTATAGCATCAATCCCTTACTTTCTGCTCGTACAGCTATGTAGATTTCCGAAAATGAGCTTAATTTCAGGTTGGCATGGGATGCTTATCCTTCTTTTTAAGTTGATATGTCTTCCAAACTTCGTAGGAAGGCGGTGTGAGATGAACCACTCATTCTTTTTCGAAATGCATCCCACAAAATGAAAAAATTTTGACCAAACAGGTTGTTCACATTTCCTGCGAGCTGCCAGGCCAAAAACCAGATCCAAAACAATGGCGTCCAAACAAACAGGTCACCAATACCCCATGAAAACTGCCACAAACTAAAAACCAGTTAAGATCATATTGCCCGTCAACAAGAAACCAACGAGCAGATGATGTACATATTCAGTCACCAAAACTTATTTCATTAATCGTGATATTACTGTAGCAGTTGCATGTGCTCACTGGTAAACTTTGTATCAACTAGCTAATATGATTATTTTAACTTTCCTGAAATTGAAGAAGTTTCATCGGGAGTCGAGACGACAAATTGAAATTAGAGACTATTTACTAATCATGCGATCGATTGGCCACAAGTTAAGCCTTAATATGTCGACTAACGGTGGTTTGACGTTATAACCAAAAAATTAAACTCGGGACGTGATGGTTTTATTGAAATTGTAATCATAAAGTGAAATAAAACATGAGAAAGATTCTAATTAACTATAACTGTTAGTACATACGTATACCCCAAAAGTAGAACATAGTTCGCATAAAAGCTGGAATGACACAAACTACACTAGTAACTGACTCATACATTACATGCAATAAGAAAGCATCAATACACTGTGCAAAGAACATTATATATGCATGTAACATCAACATGAGAGGAATTTGCGGAGGAGCCACTTAACAGAATTATATCTAACTAAAAATAATGGTTCGTTAGCATTGCATTGGCCACATTACTTGTCACGACGGAGAGAGAAAAGGAACACATTTTACAAGCAAATATTGGTTCTCTTATACTTTCCCAGTTTTGTTCAAGATGTTGTACTCTGGCATGGAGTGAGATCAGTATTAAAATTTTCCACTGCTGATTGGCAACTTGCAATAACAGCATCAAAACCTGAAAAAATTCCTTGCTAATCACTATAGATTTTGTATCAAATAATGACGAATGAAGTGACAGCTATACGTTTCATCGGTTCGTATGAAGTTTAAGAAAATTTCAAATCCAAAGAATCCTCTTTTACGAGAAATAATGAAGTACTCTGAGTCGAACACCTACTCTTTCAATGGTATTCTCAACAGCAAGTGCTGAAGAAAGAATTATCCGTTTAATCTGAAAAGGCATTATAGGAGTAATTCAATGCCCACAGCACACAGCACCCAACTTTTACTGTAAGTGGCAAAAAGTTCGTCTTGCAGAAGGGTTTATCTTTGTGTCTTCAGAATAGATAGTGTAATCAGTCCAAAGCACAGCAAAACACATTCTTTTGTACAAACATTCATCGCTTAAGACATTTATATATTTTCAAAGTTTCTACACCTGCTGACCCTCTTTTTTACATGTCAGTCCTTGGCCTCTTTGGTACCTCGTAATTATGAGAAGTCTGCACACATGTGAGGTATTAAATTGTCTATATACATGCTATGGTAGATGCATCAAGAAACCTGCCAGGAATTGAACCTGGATCTTTGACCACAATTCATCATGTTTCTATTGTGTTATATTACACGCATGGAGAAACTATGGTATCGCTTCGTTTTGAGTAGATAATGACATGTTAGTTACGTTAAGTTAACTGTCTGGTGTGTCCTCAGAGGTATAAATGTATGTTTGCGTGCGCATTTATGAGAATTAACTAACTTGTTGTTTGGTATAAGTTTAAAATCATTGTGAATAAAAATTTTTGCAAGAAACGATTTCAACTTTGATGGTTATTGACGTAGCTCATTAGTATGATCTATTTTTATTAGTATGCTCTATATACAGCATACTAATGAGGCTAAAAATCAAAAAAAATATAGCCTCATTAGTATGCTCTATATAGGTCATACTAATGAGTTAAATAGACTCACTAAAACCCCCACCCACTTGATGATTTTAATAGACTATGGCATATTGACCACCAAAATACTACGTTGTGATTGGCTGAGTGGATGTGACCATGATCTAATAAAGGATTTTCCGCTGCATGGTTTATTAATTGTCCATAGTGGTGTGTGAACGTGTGATAAGTTTGAATGCAAGACATGGTACATCAACTCAGGGGCGGGCTGGCTGTTTCAAGAGGGCTCTGGCGATTTTGTGAAAAGATGGCTCAATATCCCACCCACTTTTTCTCCTGACATATCAAAGTAATTGACAATAATTTCTTTTCCTTAATTTACACAACTTTATTATTGGCCACGTAAATGCTATAACAAAACCTTACAGAGGCCGGGGCTAATCATAAATGTAGCATTACAAAACACAAATGTTAACTTTAAATAATACGCTAGCACGTGCGTGCGAGCAAATAACGATAGCAGTCTAACGGTTCTTTCTATTGTGCGTAATAGTGTAACCTGAAGATGGAGTAACACTCCGAAACGTCGTTACAATTTAATAAAAATGTTGACTATAAAGCCTTCTGGTCGTTATCAATAAGAAATTATTACATTATGAGGCTTAGAGACAGTTCGTTTTTGAATACATTTAAATCATCCATTTGATGTGAAGCATGTCAGTCATATTCATGGCAATCGTGGAATCAAATGCAGGGCCGCCCGGAGGAGGGGGCAAAAGGGGCAATTTTCACGGGCCCCAGGCTTCTGGGGCATCAAAACTACTTCAGGAACAAGAATAATGTCATAGTTTGTGGATGATCTCCCAAAGAGAATTTTGCCGAGGGCCCCAAAGATTATCTGGGTGGCCCTGATTAAAAGTCGCGCTAGTTCAGCTGAACCGTTACCAAACAAGTCAATAATCGTATCAGCTTGTATATCGTCCTTCCATGTACACCAACGTATGTGCCTGGAACTCGTCCTGGCTTATGTTCTTAGTTACATAATAGGGACCTTAAGATTCTACGACGCGAGCTCGACGACGCGAGCGTGAAAATGAGCACTTTTTCTTTTAAATACAAAATCACATACGCTGAATAACACATTTCTGTTGCTATAGCAGCTAGCAGTCTACATCACGAATCTATAACATGAGGAAACTTTTTCTGAAATTCAATATAAAGAACTTGTGACTTGCAATGCGTACAAAGTTCACGTTGTTTACGGCTTAAGTTTTTGAAAATCACGTCGCCTTTATCAGAACAAGAATTACGACGCGGTACATAAGTTTCTTCAAACACAGCAGAGGCCGCTTCTAATGTTGGCAGAGTCGTAATAATACTGAAACGTTACTATAATATCAGTAATGCTGTATTTTAGTTTCTGAGTAATATTTTCCACATAAAGCCAACCCAATATTTACGATTGCGTTGTTAAGCTCGCGTCGTAGAATCTTAAGGTCCCTAATGACACCCATGACTCACCACAGGAATCCAAATCGAGCATTTTCCAAATTAGACTTTAAATGCAAATCAAACAGTGTAAAGCTTGTTTTTGTGATGGGCACCTAGCCTAACTTTACAAAGGACAACATAAGGAATATATTTGTAAACATGTTCAGCTCGATGGAAAACGACTAATCAAGATCTAATCTCAAATAAAGCGGTATGGCAAAAATCCTGTCTCCTGAAATGAAACACTTCCAAGCTAAGTGAAGCGAAAGTGCAATGCGAAACACGCAAGGAATAAAGTTGTAAATCCTCAAAGAACAGCATTATGAGACAAAAACTCCACAGCTTAAAGTGGCCAGAAAGCACTTTGTACAAAACTTATATCAGCAAAAATGAAAGAGTCCAGGGCACTGTTGGAACTTATTTCATTTATCAATACTGCAGCCGACAATGGTGGCGTTCACCCTGTCATGCAGAACTTCATTCTTTGTATGTGAACAGACTGAAAGATTTGGGTATCAAAAAGCCGGTGAATAAAACAAGGTTAAAAGCTGCTTTTGCAGAAACGTGATGCCTAATGTAATATTCAGAGTCTATTGCTTAACCCTTTATTGCTATCCCTATATGCTTTCTATATTAACCAACTTATCATCGCTACAACAATCTATACTTATAGCATCAATTTCCTAGGGTGTGTCTTCGCACTTATTGAACTGACTACACCCAAGAACACTACAATTGGAAGAATATAATTTGTTTTGAAGAAGGAATAAAAGATATGTTCAAAGACGCACTATTAAAGAGAGATTTCATGGAGGGTGCCTATGTACTGGCAAAGGCTCCTTCCATTGTCCGACAGGATTATTTTTTGTGAAGATCAATTTCAAGATCAATTTGTAGAACAACCATCTAGACAGCTGGAAAGACCATAAAAAGCGTTGTAAAATTGTAAAGTTTGGTAGCAAAAAGTTGCGAGATGCGGGAAAAATAGCTCTGCAAAGTTTGCAAATTTATTTTATTATTTTGCTACTCGGGGAAATTGTTATCATTTTTGGCTGACTGACTCTATCTTTGGATTGCTTGCTTGACAATAGTTTTTATGTCTTGTGAAATGATATGTGTTTTTCAACACTAAATATATTTGTGGCCCATAAAGGGAGCGGTATATACAGTTGTACGACGCGTCATAATTGTTATAAAAGCACCTAAAGTATAAATTTTATGATTGAACGATTAAAGTGATTGCTCCTCATCTGTAACTTTGAATATCTTCCCCTTAAACAAGCTTCGTAGTTCATAATTAAACAAAAGTCTTCATGCGTGCAAACATATTTCTTTTAGAGCTCTGTTTCACAACTTATATTTCAACAATTTGTTCACTCAATTTCACTGGTAATGACGTGAGCAATTTTATCGCCTTTCTTCCACTTTGAAGTCTAGAACGGCAAATATTTTGTTCAAATCATCACCCAGTCGCCATGAAGATATTTAATCTGTAGCGCACATAATTTGCAAAGCCTTAAAATGTAAGTTTTTTCCACAAAAAATTGCCGAACACAACAATCTCAAACGAAGCAGATTTCTGAGCCTTTCTTAATTGCTGATTAGAACATTTTCGCAGGAGTGGCAGAACCTGTGTTGCGTCGGCATTGTGCGGACATTTCGTGCCAGTAAGAACATTGTAAAGAGCTCAGTCCAGGTGGGGTACACATTCCCAAAAATATTTGAGCGGGGGGGTGGATATGTTCTGGGACCGACTTTTGTGGTATTTGAGTTCTACGGCGTATAGGAAGTTTTGTAACCTTGGGGGGGGGGGGAGGAGAGGAGCATCCTTACAAGGTGCCACCATGATTGGCGTTGAGCGACAAAATTTTGAGAATTTTAAGGTTTGCGATTGCCAGAAATTACCATTTTCAAGCACCTTTAGATTACATAAACGTACATTGTTTCGGTAATGTTGAGGTAAATTATTGGAAGGCCCATGGCCCACCTCTCTTATTAAGGGTCTGTGCCCCCACTTCCTTCGACACTGTTTAAATTTCATTTAAAGATTCTCCCAACTACTTCAAAAAATCCCGAGTTATCAGCATAAAATCCAGCATTTGGCAACGTTGGGACTCTGCGGGGGCTTTTTGTAATCTGAACGCGGAAGTTTATTATTTTTGCTAGCACGACATGATCGATATCCTTGGTTGTGTTGTGTTCTTTTATTTTTGGGTTATTTTCATTTCCACTACAAGCAGATGTTCATTTATTTCTCCTTTTCGACACAAGTGATACTGTCTTACATATTTTAGCCGGACCGACTTTTTCGTCCCACACAGATTTCCTGACTGACTTTTAAACGTATTTCACGAAAGCTGGGGGAGTGTTTTACCCCCCCCCCCCCCTTCCCTACCCCCTTATGTGTCCCCCTGAGTCCAGGTAACTTGTTAAACAACGGTTGTGGCTTTGAAGGCACGAAAAAGGCGTTCGTCAGGCTTTGGAGAATGCAAATAAAAAAGACTTCTATGAAATTGAGAAATTCTTTGCAATGCCAAACTTGTTGATGCAGGTGCGAAACGGGAATGCGTAGAATTATGGACACTGAATGCACTTTGTATTTAATAGAGTTTTTTGCATGTAAAAAGTGATTCCGCTGCACAAGATACGCACCACTCAGTGATACGCAGGCACACAAATTTTTACGTCATGAATGTGATTAGCCAGTCAGGAGTGTGAAAAAAGCTAATTGGGAAGAAGTTGTGTAACGGTTAGTGGCTACAGGAATTGCACATGATTACTCGGATTGTGTTACGCTCAAAAGGGGAAACCTTTGTGTAGATTTTAGTGAAAGTGAAGTGGAGATATTTGCCAAAAAGCGCAAAGTGTTAGGAACTCCAAAACGACTTATGTTTCTGGTATGAAGCTAATTGATGATTTGCAGGGGTTTTTTCAAGCATTCACTTTTTATTTTAACTCACAACTGTAAAAAACACTATTTCACGTACAGTTGTAATTTGTAAAATACCGTCATTTAATTGTCGGCTTATGATCTATTGATTTTGCGTTGAGCCTAATACAAAAAATGCACAGATTGCAAGGAATCGGAATATGACAGCTATAATGTGCCACGCGGGTCGGCAAAGCGTCTCCCGAGACAAAATAAATAGAAGATGGAAGAATAAGGTAATATGCAAGTCTTATCAACGGTCTGTTGTCCGATTCACCAGGCTAAATTGCCCTGTTCATACTTCAGGAAATGTCTTGTGTCAGTTGACTATATAAAAAGTTCAATATGCGCTCTGTAAATGAAATTTTCTGGCAATATAGTTTTCAAGTTTTAATGCAAATATTCACAAAGTTGAATACAAAAATTACTACAGACATGCATGATACAAGCAACACTAAAAACAAATGCACTATAAATAATATAATGTTTTACGTTTCGTCAGCTTTTCTTCTGCCTGTAACAAGTAAAAATGTTTTAAAAGAAACTGGCGAGAAAAATAAACAAAGCTACAATAACTTTTGAGGGACTAAATTCGAATGATTGGAAAAAAAATTGTATTTTATATTTTCTTTAAAAAAAAACTTCATCTTTATTGGTTTGAAGTGCTGCTTTCATCTTTCCATGCACAAACATCTTTAGATCAAAACAAGGCTTTCAAAAGCGACATTAAAAGAAGAACTGTGTAACTTTTTGTTTCGCGTTTAATGAAAAACGAACTATTCGTGGGTTTCTTAACTTTGGGCAATTGCAGGATTAAGTGAGGTTCAAAACAAAGCAATTGTGGCCTCACGGATAAAGATGATCGCAAGCCGGAAACGGCAGGTTTAAATCAAAGTTTGAAAATGTAATTCTACTTACATTACGGGAGATTTATCTCGCAAATGTAGTCGTACTTCTCTCCACAGCTATTGTCGTTCCAATTTCCGAGTTCGTCTGAGTGGTGCACAAGAATTTGGCCACAGTTCTCAACACCACCAAAATTGTCTGGTTGCCCGATATTCCAGGCTGTGAATTGAGGTGGAAGTCCGTCTACTTGAGTAACAAACTGTTTGTCATAGCGTCTTAAATACAAATTGAGTAGCGGTTTGAATGGGTGCAACATGTTGAAGCAGCCTATTGTGTGTTCTGTGCTTGCTTAAACGTATTAGAATTATCAGGGCAACTGAACCGACTATACAGCCTTGAGCCGTACATATGGGAAGGTCGGGGAAGGCAAAAACTACAGAATTTTTGCATGCAAAGCGGGTTAAAAAAGGCATGAAACCCTGATCTTAGCCAGAAACAGTAACAGTACTATTAGCCCCAGATACGACTTGTTAATTACCTAAAGATTCCGATCCAAGGATGAAACAAGTTTTCGTCCATTGCAGCAGAGGCAATGGCCGTGTTTTCTTGCAAGCTGGTTGGCAATGCTAGCACGGCTCCTTTTTCATCACATTTTTCTAATGCCTCATCATAGGTTACGCTCATTTTCTCGAACAGATAACATTTGGAAGCGATTCTTTTCCAACCACAAGGACACGGTGGACTGTCTAACAAAACCAAACAAAATAAACGGATTTCTGCAGTGTGTTACAAACAAAAGCGGAAGCCAAATTATCCATAGATTATGAACTTAGTGTCATGCTTTGCAAACTAGAACGGTCATAGCAAACCTGGTGTCTTCGCTTGAAACGAAAATTTTGTTTGGGATTACAAAGAACATTTAAGTCTTCAAACAGAAATCACACTTTTGCAAAATACTAAAGCGCAAAACCAACAAAAAGACAAAGGGAAAAAAACCTTTGTTTCACAATTAGTGATTTAAACTTCCTGGATAAAATAACAAAATCGACAAAAATGAAAGAGTGGAAATACCATAGTCCAATTTTCGTTGTATAGCCCGCTCACGAGTTTTTGTTGAAAATAAAAGCTACAATATTTAGCTGTCAGTAACTTTACGAAAGGAAGCGTATTTCATGTCCGATAGATGCCCATTTACGGACGCTTAAAATGTCAGTCGTCGGAACTAGTCGCCATTCAACTGTTTTTGCGCACGCACAAACACATACACAGACTTACAAACTCAATGATATAAAGAATTTTGCTTTGCAAATCCCGAAAAGTCAAAAAAGTTGAAACTCAAAGAAATCTTGCTGGAAGAAAATCATGACATAAAAAATCATAACAAACAACAAAGAAACTCACAAAATCATAACAAATTTGAAATTAATCATGCAGAGATTCCGCGAAAAACTTAAAAAATACGCCACAAAATTGAAAAAAACCGAAAAATCACAAAACAATAACGCAATTTCTTAATCTCGTGCATCTTTTCGGAGGAAATTCTCATCGAAATAGCTTCTTATATTAATGTACGAATTTGGACACCTAAGACTTCTTGGCTCGGTTGTAAGAAGTCCCTTTAGGTTATACCGTGGATACGCGCAGAACAAAAGTCATATTAGATATTCCACGCTCAACCAAACTAAACGTTTTCTAACTGAATTCAATAATTATGTATGTAATAGTTGGCAACAAGTATGACAACAACGAAAAAAGTAGGTGCGCGAGCGTAACTTAGAACAAAGGTATTATTAATGAACTGAAACCAGTCCTACTCTGTGGAAGACGCGCGAAGATGCCAATATTTGCATTCCAACCCTGCTGCAGTCAGACAGATCGAGGTAGTATAATGATATCAAAGATGCCTGCATTCCCAAATGGGCAGGGGCTACGAGGCCAATAAAATCCATCAAAGAACTAAAGGCGGAAGAAAAAATGTACAAATCGCATGTTGAGTTTGTTGACGACGCCAAGCCCAAGAGTTGTACGGATTCATATTACAGAATCATAATTTTTGCGTTTTATTGGTTTCACACGTTGCTGATCGGACCAGTTCTTTTATCACAAATGGTGCACTACGTGAGGAGAGTTTTGAGCGAGAAATTGCCGTTCTTTCGGCTTCAAAACTTTGAAATCATATCGACATATTTGCATGAGCGCATCGTGCTTTAGTAAACAAATTTGTTTCAAGTATGCGACAAATATGTTCATTTGATCAATAACATGATGTATGATGATGTATGATTTCATGAAACAATCTACCTGTATTACAATAGCAGCGAAAGTGACCCGCGAAGAGTGAACATGGCTTATTAATAATAATTGGCTGTAAATTACATAAGCCTGTGCACACTTGGGGCCTTATCCAATTACGAATGGCTCAATGTACCTTGGGAGACATTTTCTCTTCTCCTGGCAGTACAGCTGGATTGTGTGATTAAATTTTCATGTAATCATCTTGTTGGATCACTAAAGTGTTTAATTTCGAGTGAACATATCCTTCGTCAGCCTGTGCACAGACCTTGACGCAACCTGCACTGATGGTGTGTGAACAACTGTGAATTTCTGCACGGATTCCTGTTCTAGCAGCGAGAGGACTGGGGTTCATATTCCGTCTAAAGTTATAAATATGCTAAAGAATGCATATTTCATTTAATCGGTTAGTACTCCAATTACGACAATGACCAGGAAAGATCATTGTATTTTGTGTATTAAAATAGTTATAACTTCTGATCGAAATTACGCGCGTAAAATGTCTTGTAAAGGCTGCTTTCCAGTTACGCGTTTTTGACACGCACGTACACGCACGTAAAAATTTAAATCCTTCAAAGTTTCATAGTTTTTAAAACCACAAGAACAAATAGACACGTAGTTATTTAGAATTCAATATTCTTAACGTTTCTTCTTGCGTTTGTTTATAAAATAGATGTTATTGCAATTTTAACTTTTACGTGCGTGTACGCGCGTGTAAAAAACGCGTAACTGGAAAACAGCCTTAAGTCTGGAAAGTATTTTTCTAAAAAAATAATTGCGTAAATTGAATGTGCCAATTCGGGGGTTTTATTTTCGCTGGAACAAGAATCCGTGCAAAAGTTCAAAGTCCTTACGCACAAGTTACATAAAGGTCTGTGCACAGGCTAATCCTTTGTAGACTTGAATCAAAGTTACTTTATCGTACTTGATCTACTCACACGAACATGTAAATCCGATTTTACTAGTTCTAAAGTTAAAAGAACGGTAGGTTTTGCTCAAACGACGTCTGGCGTGGTTATCTATTTTCGGTAAAAGAATTGTCCCGATCTGCCGCGTGTAAAAGCCAAAACAAGTGCAAATATAATTATGCTTATTACGCTTGAAGATGCTTCTCGGAAAAACTGGGCAATTGTCATATTTACGTTCTGCTACGTGATTGACCACCGCTCACCCATTCACTCATTCACCCTCTCGGACAAACTCGAAATTTAAGTTGTTTGAAAATTGCATGCCCTGGCAAGTGGAAAGTTGCTCACAAAAAGTAGTCAATCAAATGGTCAGAATACAAACCTATTTCCGCAAACAACAAAGTCCAACCATGCATACTTGTATTTCTACTTATCGCTCAAATGGTTTTTGTATCGTGTCGAACGCTTTTTCTTGAGCATTTTGTTTTGCATACGCCACGCTAATGGTTGCTAAAGCAATAGTCTCGGTAATCTTAAAAACAATGAAACGCAGCAAAAAATAATAGTCTGTTTAATAGTCTCTATGGAGAATACAATTAAGCCCTTATATGTTGGTAACCCTATGCTATTCTGTCTCGAAGCCCACGCTACTTGACGACTCGATAGATATTGAAATATAGAGCCCTGGGATTCTCTTTTCCGATTGTTTGAGAGGGTGTCATAATGGTTTAATTTGTCGTTTCCGTTTTCGATAGTCTGATCTAAACGCTTGGGAATGCTGCTCGTGTTAAGAAGAGAAAAGCACACGAAAAAAAGAGGCGAAGGGAAGTGCGTTTGCATGCTTTCTAAATTCCAGCAACATTACCAAGTGTTTTGATCAGGCCATACGAGCACATGAAAACCAAATAGTAAGTGTTTTATAAAGTAAAAAGACTACGGTAAGGAAGCGGAAGTACGGCATTTTAAATTTCCCAGATCAAAACTCGAGATTCGACCGATCAGAGCAAGCGTTTTGTATGTATGTAACACTTTATTTTAAGATGCTAGCCTCATCAACGTGAGTTGATTTTCATGCGGGGCGTCAAACTAATAAATAACTGATAACAAATAATATAAAACATATTAAAGGAATAAAGGAAAAAAAGACTATGTACAAAAAACACATGAGGTGTGACACAAGTATTAGTAATAATGCAGTTACAATTTAACAAGTGCTTTGAAATTGTGGATAGATTGTGCCTCTTTTGCTTCCCGAGAAAGGCTGTTCCAAAGCTTTGCCCCACTATATTTGAAGCCTTTACTGAGAAATTTCCTTCTCGGTTTTGGAAGAGGTATATCAGTGTTGATATTTCTTAAGGAGTAGTGTGCCTGTCTTATGCTATTCCTAAACAATGACTGCTTCAGGTTGGGAAGCAGTATAATCATTTAAAATTTTGTAGATAAGAACAGATTTCAACTTCTGCCGTCTGCTTTCCAGAGTGTCCCACCCAAGAGAAACAAGAACGTCAGCCGAATCAAGTTCGTAACTTGCACCGGCTATTATTCTCGTGGCGCAATTTTGAAACTTTCACACCTTAGCTTGCTGGAATGAAATGACACTTCAACGTTTTTCATCTGTTCGTACCATTCTGGTTAGAATTTTGATTGGGTTTCGCTAGCGTTCATAACTACTTGCTAAAATTGTAGTGCAAGCAAGCTTTCTAAACATCAGTAGATAAAGCAAGTTAGCCGTATTTGTTTTCGAAACTGCGTTCCAACATAAGTCAGAGTACGCCATAAATTGGACGGAACTGGTGTTCACACTACGCTGCAAAGCGTTCCGTTTTCATCTCGCTCCTTTTGGCGGAAACCACGCTCAAACCGTAACGGCAAAAGAGACGTTTTCAAACAATTTTGCATTGGTATAATATGGATGCAACGGTCAATGGACCTTTAACCTTATAGACAAAATTTCAAAAAATTTTGAACTAGGAAAATCTTTTACCACAGCGTGAAAGAGCATCTTGAATTTAGTAAAACTGCAAAGTTTGGATGCGAAATGTTGTAAAATAAGGAAAACATAGCCGTGCAAAGTTGGCAAATTTTGTATATTTTTCTATTACGCGCGGGCAATGGATACCCAATTTCTCGAACGGGGTATTAATTTCCCGCGCGTAATAGAAAAATATACAAAATTTCCCAACTTTGCACGGCAATATTTTCTTTATTTTACAACATTTCGCACCCAAACTTGGCAGTTTTACTAAATTCAAAATGCTCTTTCAGGCTGTGGTAAAAGATTTTCCTAGTTCAAAATTTTTTGAAATTTCGTCTACAAGGTTAAAAGTCCATCGTGACCTTTTTGTATCGCTTTAGAACAGTACCGGCACATGTTATTTCATAATGGCTTTTCCGGAGCAAAGCATCGGAACAGCTTACTTTGTGGGGTAACAAATCCCACTTCTCTAAAGTCATTGAGTACAATAATATCTTAATCATATTAATTGTCACACGGGTAGATTACGTGTTGTTGTTGTAGCAATTGTCACAGTTATGTAAAGTAGTTTATGAAACAAATATAATGTATGTATCTTTAATTGTTCTCAATCCTCTCACGAAAACAGCGTGACGATTTTAGTGTGACTAAATAAAGTACCACATCGTGCAAAGTAACCATTGCTATGAGAAATTTATTGTAGCCAACAAGGCCTTTTTAAAGAAATTTTCAGAAGAAAATTTGAATGTGCAGTCAATAAGACATTTCACTGATGAATTTTCCGCCTTGTGGGGCTAAGTGAATCTAAACCTGTAAAAGTAGGTTTACGACATAGGCTAGTTAGAATTGCTTCTCTTGTCTAAGTGCAACAACATTCAGAAGCTGTAGCTTAATTCATAAGAATCACATTAAATAAAAAATCTCTGTCTAATGGTAGTCTACTAAAATATTTGCAAGCAGTAAACCTAAAGGAGAACCCAGTTCTACACCACCAGTCTATTCATACATTGTATCTTCGAAATTAATTTGAACTCTGCAGCAGCCATTAAGTCTCAAAAACCATTTTCAAAAATACTAGGCGGTTGGATAAGGCTGCAGGCTAATTTAAAAGCCCATATTATAAACTTACTTGTTGCAAATGTAGCTTGAACGCAACAAAGAGCAAAAACGGCGACTAACTTCAACATTGCTTTTGACCTCGAGTTTTTCTCCTGGACCAGTAATGAAATGTTGAATGTTTCGAACTTGAATGCAGCCGACATGTTTGAACTGTTTGCTCAGCTGCTTTTAAAACGCCCATTTGCAGTTCAACCGTATCGCAGTGTACTGTGGCGTATCTCCTTGTTCTAAAAACAGTCATCAACTTTGCTCCGAGGCAATCGAAAAAAGGAGATACGCTTAATTACACTACGGTACATTTGAAGTTGTAAGAACCCAAAAGAATCAACCACACGTTTCGGCCAAAAAGACGCCAATATGACGTCAACATGACGTCTCAATGGTATAATTGTAGAATAAATAATGATCACATGGGGTTAGTGGGATATAGACACCCAAGAATTATTTTGAGCGTCGTAGGGCTGAGTGATTGCCTAACTGACTCGGCGGATTCTGTATTCCATTGATTCCATATGACAATTGTAAATTGGACCAAGGCCATGATGATATCAACGAAAAATTATTGTTCGAATTGAATATCTCGTTGAAAAAATAAATCAGTATATGCAGTTCTTGTTTTTCATGGTGACAAGGCTTTTTTGAGATTTTAAAAGAATTTTAAGTTTATGCATTATTTGGAGTTCGATCATTTCTAACTAAAAGCTATGTCACTATTTTCTGAAACACGAAGGAGCTGTCACAGCTAGTCCGACTTAAAGCGATAGTAGCTACACAAGATTTTGCGCGTTCTGAACCCATAGACATTTCATAGTATTTTAGGAGAGAGCGAGAAAACCCTAGACATGAGAAACTTGCAACAAACCCAGATTGAAAGCGAACGCCAAAAAAGCGAGTTCCAGTCAAAATGCATGCACAGCTAGTACAGTAAACTAAGCCTGGGTTCAACATCAAAGAACATAAAAATGAAAATTGTCCCCAAAATTGTCGACGGTAACTTTTTTTCTGCTTCTGTAAAATTTCAACGACAAGTTTATGAGAAGTCGATTACTGGTTAATGAGGTTCACTTGGGGAAATTTCTACGAAAATAGAACTCATAGTGAACAGAAGCTTTTATCAAGAACTGGACATCGAGGCTCACCCGCTGAATTGTACCATAGACCTAGCAGCACGTTAGTCAGGGCTGCATCTGATGCACTTCAACCACCAACCGTACTAGAGACAAGTATTTAAACAATGCAAAAGCAGAAACACAGGCTAATGACATTAAGTCAACAGGGCGGCCGAAGGCGGAGCTGCCACACCGACCTGTTTGGTCAAAATAAAACATGAGGAAAATAGCATCTTCTCTGAAATTATTTAAAACAGTGAATCTGTCCAGAAGTAAAATACAATAACTCAAAGTCAAAAACAATGTTGAAGTTAATGGTCAATGTTGCTCTTTGCTGCATTCTAGCTGGAGCAGGAGTTTGATATTGTATTAGTTTGCATAAGTGACAGTGTCCAGTAATTCCGCAGTATGTATGCAAATCCTGGTAAATTTATTATGATTATTTTGTCACAGTGAATTTCTTGTGTACGTCACAAAGTTGCTCGTCCCAGACTTCTGAAACGATTGCAAGACCCATTTACTATTTAAGAAACAGAAGACATTTTCTGTGTTTTTATAGAGTTATAGAAACACACATGCAAGGTGGAGAGATACGAGAGATTGCATTTCATTCAAAACGAAAGATGTGATTTCTTGCATCACAATGTAAGCTGTTCTGAGCGTCCGAAGTACTTCCTCAAAAAAGCCAGTGTGGGATAACATCTTTTTATAACGCGCGTGATCTGATCCATTGAAACCCGTGTTGGGATAACGCCATGCAGTCTCGGAAGTTACCTCCCCTTAATGAAATACAACTTGCAACACCATCGTGTTGTTGCTATTTTAAAAGAATTACTTTACAGTTTCCAATTGTTTGGATGACTTGATCTAAACGCTTCGGAATGCTGCTGGAGACAAGAAAAAAAATTGCTCCACTTCGGCTCGCTTTTTCGTGTGCTCTTGTCGAACAAAAATCTCAAGTGTTTGGAAAGCCACCCAAGCACGGAAACCATTAATTAAACCATGATTACAGTCTCTCAGGCAATCAGAGAACCGTGTCGCAATACTCTGTATTCCAATGTCTAACAAGTAGTTCATTAGTTCATCAGTAGCGCCACGGCGTGCGCTTTGCAGCACAGGAAAGTAGTGGAACAAAGAACTATAAGGAGTTCTAGTGACTCTATACATGGCTCCTTAGCATTCTCAACATGAAAAATATTAATAAGACAGTTATATTTTGAACTTTGTTTTTAGAATTATTGAGATTATTGTTTAGTAGTCGTTGATGTGGCGCATACAAAGCAAAATGCTTCACTGCCCACTATAGGGCCCCGTTAACACGGTGCTAGATTTCCATGGTCACGACATCAAATTTTCAAGGTGAATTCAGCTCAAGAATTTATCATAATGTCGCAAGATCTAATATCAACTAGTGTAAAGTGAGTAAAGTCGATGCCGTAACCACGCGAATCCGGTACCGTGAAAACGCGCCCTGTATCATGTCATCAATCATGTGGCATGCGCTTCGAAGCACAATCAATTTCTAGTCTTGAATGAAGTGCTCGTAGAGCCTGTTCATATGGGCCAAAGTTATCCATGCAGGTTGACGAGGAAATTTTTTACCAGCCAAATTGTTTTGTTCTGCTTATGTAGGAAAATGCTATCCCGCTTACTGTGGGAAATTTTCGGCGGGACGTATACGCCTGCCAGTCTGTCAAACTACATGTTGAAAACTTCTGACAAATCATATGAATGCAATCTTGTGCTAATAAGGCAAGATCTCTTTTGCAAATTTGGCGTACAGTTTCTTCGTCAATCGAGATAACTTTGGCCTATATGTACAGGCCCTAAAACTTTATAAAAACACAGAAAAGGTTTTCTGTTTCTGAAATAGTTGATGGACCATGCAATCGTTTCAGAAGTCTGGGAAGAGCATGTTTGTGACGTTAAGGAAGGAAAACATGGTAACAAAATAATCAAGACAAATTTTTAATCCAATGATTGCAGAGAAGTGACATTTCCTACATCACAATGTAAGCTAAGCTTTTCTGAGCTTTTGCAGTACTGCCTCGATCAGAAAAGTCGTTGTAGAATGGCATGTTTATCTAATTGATTGAAACCAGCATCCAATCTCAGAAGTTTAAAGTGAGTTACCTCCCCTTAATGAAATACAACTTGCAAGACTATCGTGTTGTTGCTGTTTATAAAGGAATTACTTTAGAGTTTCAAAGTTTGTGAATGACTTGATCTAAAGACTTGGGAGTGCCGCTGGAGTTAAAACAAGAATGCAAAATTGCTCCACGTCGGCTCGCATTTCTCGCGTGCTCTTGTCGAACAACATTCTCAAGTGTTTCCAAGCACGGAAACCATCAACTAGACCATGATTACAGTCTCTCAGACAATCAGAGAACCATATCACAATACTCTATATCTCACTGTCTATCAAGTCGTCAAATAGCGTCACGACGTGCGCTTTGCGGCACAGGAAGATAGTGGAACAAAGACCTATAAGAGTTCTAGTGAATCTAAATATGGCTCCCTAGCATTTTCAACATAAAGAATATTAATAAGATAAACATTTCTTAGACTTCGTTCTTTGGATTATTGAAAGTATTGTTTCATAGTCGTTGGTGTGGCGCATACAAAACGAAATGCTTCATTGCCCACTAAGGCCCCGTTTACAAGGTGCTACATTAGTCAGATTCCCATGGTCACGACATCAAATTAAGCATTTTCAAGGTGACTTTAGCGCATTAATATACCATATTGTTGCATAATCTAATACCAAATACTCATAAAATGAAATTTTCAAGCGTAATTCGAATTTGCGTAATGCGAATTCGGTGCAGTGAAAACGCGGCCTTTATCATGTCATCAATCATGTGGCATGAGCTTGGAAGCACAATGGAATAATTATTGGGTAAAGAAATGTATTGAATCGAAGAGAGTCTATTTAGATCATTGGTGTTCTCAGTGTAGAGAATACTGTTTTGCCCGAGCCGGCGGAGTCCACGTTTTGAAAATGCTCTTTTGTAGTCTGTTCAGGTCTCGCGTGCACACCAAGACTGTTAAACGTCCTTCCACGTATACTCAAAATCAAGAGCGGACAATCAACAGACGATCATGTTCAAAACTGCAGGCTTTGCCCGAGCGGTCAAAACAGCTTAATAATACAAATGCTATCTTTCTTTAAATTGCTTTTTGGATTACCAAGAATATTGCTTAATATAGCACGTAGCATATTGCTTAATATAACATAGGGTCTAAAGATCAAAATGCTTCACTGCCCACTATATCCCCACTGTTATTAATTCGTCAAGTGGCGTGCCCTTCAAAGCACATGGCGGGGTAAAGAAGTGCATAAACTTCTAGAAAGTCTATTTAAATCATTGGTATTTATTGAGAATACTAATAAGACTAATATTTGTTGTAAGCTCTGCATTTTGTCGCAACTACTATGTCAAATTCTAACAATTCTAAATCACTCTTAAGCTTACTTTTAAGCCTGAAAACTTTGAACTCAACTAATCTGATCTGCGTTCAAATATTAAAAAGATTCGCTCATGCATTACTCATGCACTTAAAGAAATATTTTTCTTACCAGCACAAGGCATGACCAGCTGCATTGAATAATTGAGTTAAGTTCCTGTCAGCAAGTAACTGTTGGCTTTTTTCAGAAAATTGAACAAAATTTATGTACATTGAATCTTTTTTGTGCCTCTGACCATGCTTTAAGATGTTTAGAAAATAGTGACTTGCGTCTTAGGGGTTTAGATTCCTCAACAGTAG
The DNA here is from genome assembly GCA_025434845.1 of Phenganax subtilis. Taxonomy (NCBI): domain Eukaryota; kingdom Metazoa; phylum Cnidaria; class Anthozoa; order Malacalcyonacea; family Clavulariidae; genus Phenganax; species Phenganax subtilis. The sequence goes on along the minus strand of JAOBYK010593110.1, from coordinate 7,496 downwards.
ATAGGAATTTAGGGCCGAAATGAATTTCATTCTAATAGGATAGACGCGATGTATCTATGTGAACATGCGACTTTCACATTCGACAGAATCCGTAAGTTTTTAGCTAATGCGAGTGAAATACTGATTAAAGCATTCAGATGCTTTCTCGGGCCCCACAATAACTCATTATGTGATTTTAACTTATTTTTGTTTCGTTTGGCTTGGTTTGTTGTTAATCCAATATGCTGTTTATCAACTCTAACATACCTCCTTTGAATTTGCTGTTACTTTTCAACAACTTTTTGTACTACAATCTTGGACAAATCTTGTTGAGAAAATGTAATTTTATCCGTTCAACATCTGTATGATAATTTCGAATCATTTCTACTTCTGCTTAGTTTCATAAATCCCCCCTCCCCCCCCCCACTGCAATGTTGATAGTTTCTCATTGCTATCAATTCCTACCAATTTTTAAGGCTAAGCAACATTGATCAGGGGAAATGGGGGGTTTGATATACGTAAAATAGCGCAGTATTTTAAAATATCTTCATTTTGTCAAATGTTCTCAAGGGTTTTGTCCAATATTGTAGATATCCTTGTCATTCCGCTTAGTTACTCTGCTGTTAAGTGCTTTGAAAGCACCTCTTTCAGCTTTATAGTTTTAGAGATTGAGGCCTTGTGGTTTACAAATAGATAATTTCTTGGTATCACTGTTAATCCAATGAACGATTTTTAATTCCTAAAACTTTTGGAAGTTAGTAACGCATGTTAAACATGCAAGAACTGTTGGAAAAAAGGGTTATTTAAATAAATCAATTTGGATCAATTTGAATTTGAATGAAGTGCTCGTAGAGCCTGTTCATATGGGCCAAAGCTATCCCGCTCAGCGAGGAAACTTTTTGACCAGTCAAATAGTTTTGTTCTGTTTATCTAGCAAAACGTTATCCTGCTTACTGGGGGAATATTCCGGTGGGACGTCTACGCCCGCGATTTTGTTAAATTACATGTTGAAAAGTTCTGACTAAGCACAATTTAATTTTTTTGTACTATTTGTTAAAAAGCAAGATCTCGCATTTGGCACAAACTTTCCTCGTTAGTTAAGATAACTTTGGCCCACACGAACAGGTCCTATAAAACTTTACAAAGACAGATACGTTTATCATCTGTTGCTGATTGTGAATCTATCTATAATACAATATCAAACTATTAGCCGTTAAGTTCAACACTGCTTTTGAAATAGAGTTATTGTCCTTTACTCTTGGACAAAGTCATTGTTTTAAATGATTGCAGAGAAGTGACATTTTCTACATCACAATGTGAGCTGTTATGAGCTCCCGAAGTACTTACTCAGAAAAGGCATTGTGGAATAAAATATATGTTTATAACGCAAGTTCTGATTTATTGAAACCCGTGTTTGGACAATACCATCCAATCTTGCAAGTTTAAGGTGAATTGCCTACCCTTAATAAAATACAACTTGCAAGACCATCGTGTTGTTGCTATTTCTGAAGGAATTACTTTATAGTTTCCAAGCGTTTGGATGACTTGATCAAAACACTTGGGAAGGCCGCTGGAGTTAAGACAATTAAGTATGCAAAATTGCTCCACTTCGGCTCGCTTTTTCGCGTGTCCTTGTCGAACAACATTCTCAATTGTTTGGATAAAGCCACCCAAGGACGGAAACCATCAATTAGACCATGATTACAGTCTCTCAGGCAATAAGAGAATCGTATCGCAATATTCTACATTCCACTGTCTAACAAGTCGTCAAGTAGCGTCACGGCGTACGCTTTGCGGCACGGGAAAGTAGTGGAACAAAGAACTATACGAAGTTTTAGTGAATCTATATATAGCTCATTGCATGGCATTCTCAACATAAAGAACACTAATAAGACAATTATTTTTTAAACTTTGTTTATAGGATTATCGAGATTACACCGTACTAGATTCCCATGGTCACGACGTCAAATAAAGAATTTTCAAAGTGACTTTAGCTCATAAATTTATCATAATGTTGCAGAACCTAAAACCAACTGGTCATAAAAAATCTTTTTCGAGCGTAAAGTGACTATAAAGTCGATGTCGTAACCATATGAATCCGTACCGTGAAAATGGGGCCTTTATCATGTCATCAATCAAGTGGACAGGGGAATTGTAATAGGGTAAAGAAATGTATTGACTTACAGAGAGTCTATTTAAATCATTGGTATTCTCGGTATAGAAAATACTAAAGGCGTCTTTCCACTATGGCTGTTTTGCCCGAGCGAGCGGAGCGCACAGATTTGAAAATGCTCTGTTGCTGTCTGTCGACGCTTGGTCTCTCGTGCACTCTAGGGGCTGGTTGTACGAAAGGCGTATAATTAATCCAGTACACGGGTAGAGATCATCATGTTGTTGCAATTTTGATAGGAAAGGTTGCAACAATGTTGTGCTGCACCCAATTGTTCACACTTGTTAACAATGTTGTTTAACATTGTTCCACCAGATTAAAAATGAACAATATTGTTCAATATTGTTTACATCTGCATGTTAACAATAGGTGCAGCACAACATTGCTGCATCCTGTTTTACCGCAGGCTCATAATTTTTAGCTGCATGGATAAGTCTTATCCAGAGGATAAATTTGCTATCCATTGGGTAGTTAATCGCCCGGTAAAATCGCGTGGTACAAAGCATAGATAGCTAACAAAGAGGAAATCTGTCCGCTGGATAGGTATACAACGAAAGTTGGTTGCTTTGTGTTGCCATGGACTGCTGTTGCTGTATTTTTCGTACATTTTACTTGTTTTCAAAAATATCTGAAATTTTAGAAAAAAGACTAAGAAAAACAAGTTTCTCTCGCTCAGAATGCACTTTAATTCGGCAGCTGGTGCAGGAATTTTAGAACATCAGCTGAAGTCTACCACTGCCGACAATATTTTCTGTGGATGCTCTGCCAAATCCCTATGGTGCTCGAAGTTAGCTTTCAGAATTTTATCTGTTTAGCCCCCGTGCACACTAGGTGCTTAGCAAAATGTCATTCATGGCTGTTGGCGTTAGCAGAAAACTCTAGTGTGCGGTGCACTTCTGTAAGTTTTCAGGCACTCGTGACGCGTAAGACAACCACGAGCAGGCGCGGATCTAGGAATTTTCGTATGTTAGTCAAAATTTTGCCAGATTTCGGGAGTTAGTTTGCACGGATTTGGGGGGGGGGGGGTATTACTATAGCGAAAACCACCACGCAAATTTAGGCCCCTAAATGCACTGGCGCAATTGTGTTGTGAAGATTGTGATACGACATGGTCAGCACGTTTCCAGTTAGTTATAATAGCATTAGACCCCGACTACTACCACTACTACTGCATTGTATTTCGTTTCAACTTTCAAATATACTCAACTACGTCACAGAGAAAGTATATACAGAGAGTTCACTCAGCGAAAATACAATACTTTAGGATGCCACACGGATTTGCCAAGCTGACGTCATTTATGCGCTAACTACACGCCATCAAAAGCAAATTAGCTATTCAAAAGCAAATTTAATATGCAGCAGCCAGTACATTCTCCGTGTCTGCAATAGAAAAATATAGAAAAATCGCCGTTCGAAATGCAAAAGGTCGCATTTTTAAGAAAACGACGCTTTCGATCTTCATAGCTGGACCAAATTTTTCAAGAATAGCAGTAAGCAATCTATCCTATTCACGTAAGAAGCATTCTTGAGCTTTTGAAAAACTTTTATTTGATTTTGAAAGTCGAAGGAGCTGCCATATCATAAAGGTAACAAAACTATATGTTGGAATATAGTTCAGTATAAACTCGCCTTACCAAGCGAAGAGTCTTTCCATTTAATAGGTTAATACCCTGACAATCCGACATACAGAATTCAAATTGGATCAACTCGCACACAATACTCTCAGAGATTAAACATGTTGGTCGAGACTTATTTTTCATTTTGTTCTGTCTCATTTGAGAAAGTGAATTATGTTCTTTCCATAACATTACGCTACGAAGCATACCGAAATGTCAATTCTGAATAACTTCTAAGCTTATTTCCTGTCGAAAAGCAACATAATGCGGCATAGAAGCTCGTGTAGAACAACTTTTTGATCACTTTTTGCCGACTGTCAACATAATGTTCTTCTAGAACTCCGCTCCTTCGGGTGTAATATTTCCCTTTTTGTAGCTTTCAAGGAGTGTTTCTGAGCCCCATTTGTTGTTAAAAATGTCCATCCTAACACATTTTCTCGAAATTGAAACGAAACAGTAAATCACCCAGGTAGTTTCGTTAAAATCGCTGTTTTTGCGACAAAATTTCGGATTTTTTCATTGAATTTCTAATAAAAAAATTTCACGGTACTGGCGAGGAGGTAACGCATGAGCAGTATGGCCAAATATGCCCCGAAAAGTCCGTGTGACCGATTTTCGGCTGAGTGAACTCTCTGTATACCTCCTCTTTGACTACGATTGGAAACTGCATACAAATGTAAACAATATAAAGCACGTGAGATATGAGACCATTATGAAACACGCGGAAACGGGAAAGTTATGCAAATTCATAAGTGACATTATTATAATATCTTCACCTTACTGCGGAGCATTACGTTTCTTTCTCTTTTGGAGCGAACTGGACTTCGGAATGAAAGATTCGCCTCTGAAAGTTCGGCTAAAAGGTTCATATTTGTCCGTGTTTAGATATATCACATTATAAAGCTTTCAACCGATGGCCTGCTTCTCGCATCGATTCCCCATTTCATATCTTCATAAACATTTGGAGCACAGCTCAAACGCAGACCGCACATTATCGAAAATGATACTGCAGACATCGTAAAAGGCAAATTTGCCAGTTAAAACTTTCAGTTCTAGCCAAAGACCAAAGTTTAGCGAAGACCGGACAGGCAAAACTATCATGAAATAGCAACAACTGCCTGATCGATCGTGGTCGATCAAGAAAGCGCAACCAATGAGATATCAGATATATTTTGAATCAACCAATCTAATATCATGTAGGCCGATCATACGGGAGCCCCTGGTCGCTCAGAACCCCCTCTCTGATCGATCAACACGATGCAAGCGAACCAGATTGCTGGAATTCGTCACCTGACCGATCAATACACATAGCGCTACTTCATCTTGCGCGGATATAATATGCCGCTGGAAGAAGGTTCAAGTTTGATAACTGGATTATAGTATACACGCTGCCCTTAGTTAGTAACTGGAATGCGTTTTAAGAAATATGTGATGATTGCACAATCCCGCACAATTTTTACGTTAGTGGCTCGATCGCTTTGACCACCCCTAGATCCGCGCCTGACCACGAGTGACTGAAAACTTACAAAAGCTCACCCAAGGGGCTTATGCTGACGCCAAAAGCCACAAATGGCATTTTGCTAAGCACTTACCTCAAGTGTGCGCTGGGTTTAGGAGGTTTTTATGAGGTATATCACGTCTGGAAATTGTGTCTGCCCTTGTGTGTATGCGAAGAAGGTCAGAAACGAAAACCGGTAATTCTTTATAATGCCATCTTCTTGTTGAAAGTAGTTTTTATATAGCTTTTCTAACAATATTTATCGTGAAAATGGGGCTTATATGCACTGCCATCAATCAAGTGGCGTTGGCTTCGAAGCACAAAGGAGTAGTAGTTGGGTAAAGATACGCATTGACTTGTAGCGAGTCTTGGTATTCTCAGGATAGAGAATACTAATAACTCTAATATTTTCTTTTTTACATTGCTTTTAGGATTACGTATACCAAACAAAATGCTTCACTGGCCACTCTATCCACTTTCATCAATTGGCCAAGTTGTATGTGCTTCGAAACATATGGTAGGGTAAACAAATGTATAGACTTTTGGAGAGTCTATTTAAATCATTGGTATTCTCATTCATTCTTAAGTCTTTTCATGCTTGACCTTTTAAATTTGGCTATAAAATGTACAGTGCCTACAAAAAGTTCAAAGATTGTGTATTTCTATACATATATCAGTTACGTGAACGATTGTCAAATTGTCGCGCATCGTTGAAATGTTTCATCATTATCAAATCTTCTGAAAATATGGTATAATTGTTTGGGCAAAGAAGCAAAGAAAACTTATCGGAACACTTCACTGAAAATACAGTATAGGTCTATATGAAAGACCTTACGCTGTTTAGTCTAGCCGCGAAGTTTCGAACGGCAATTTTTCTTAGTTTAGGAGAAATTGGTTGTCGAATTCGACTAATTCGTCAAAATTCACACACCATATCAGCAGACGCGTAAGTGGCATAAGGTCAGCGTCGTCCAAAATATGACGTCACTGAGTGCTTCGCGCTAGACAGGGGAATTGTTTACACAGGCGTTCAAGATGAATGTATAAAATGTTATTCCGGGGTTTTCTCGGAGGACGACCAGTTCAAGGTAGTTTAGTTCCTCAACTGATGATATTCATGAAATAGTGAGTGATAGTTTAGAATTCATGAAATTCTAAGAATCTTCAGCCTAGACTGTTGCCAGCCGAGCATTTGGCAGTCTAAGATAAGTTATATCAGTTTGTTTAGTCTTCTGCCAGTCATTCGTACTTTTAGGCACCATCCAATGCTGCGTTTTGCTAATTTAAACTCGTTTAACTTACAGTGAACCGGTGGAGTAATTGGTAGTCACACACGCTCGATAAAGACAATAATGGGGCATGAATTTCGACGATTTTATCGAATTCGATTGACGATTTGCCCTAAACTAAAACGAATTGTCCTCTGAGACATATACACCAATATTGTATTTTTAGTTTAGTGTTCCTTTAATAGGAGTCCTCTTCTAGAGTTCATGATCATAAGCGCAAAATGCATGAAAATGTGTCTTATGCACAAGGAACTTCAAGACCATGATGTACAGGGTGTCTAAAGAAAAACGTAATCCAGCTTTGACTGCAACTTGCCAATATTTTGATAGATCAGGCTTTTAGCTGTTGATTGGTATGTTTTTCATGAAACACGGGGTAAAAACGGGCAAATACGAGGACGATAAAAAAGCTTTATCAAAATTGCATTCTTTGCACATAATTTTTGAGATGTTAAACAAAAGAAAACGCAATTACGTTCTAATTCACAGCGTTCAACCGAACGTAAAATATTTTCAATCTCCACACCTAAATTCATAATAGACAAACAATACCACTTTATGTGGTTGGTAGCTCAGGCAATCTACACTGTTTTATTAGTACTTTCATTTACACACAATCATATAGTTAGAAACCTAAGTTACTCGAAATTTTAAGTCGCTCTGCTACCAGAGCGTAGCCAGGCTGAAATGTTTGGTCCTGCATGTTGACGTTCATACGGAGGATAGCGAGCGCCAAAGGCGCGAGCCAACTAGGAGGGTCTGGGGGCATGCTCCCTCAGATAATTTTGAAATTTAGACCCCTGAAAATGCCATTTGCAGCGATCTGACAATGGAATATCCGTACCTTTTTTAACTTGAACCACTTGCACGAGCAATAAAATGGGTAAAAATTTCACATTACTGAAAAAAGTGTTTGTATTTAATACCAATTAAACGAAGTTCAG
>JAOBYK010592999.1:0-11447 GCA_025434845.1 Phenganax subtilis | reverse complement strand
AAACAAATGAAAATCATAGAGTAATCAGAAGTCACCATTGCAAAAGATTTTCCCGAATTCATGACCTGTTCAATAGTTTTCCATTGTGCATATCTCACCTATGATCTAACGCCGACCACGTTAGATCATAGGTGAGATATGCACAAAGTCAAGACTGCATTTTATATCAGTTAGCAGTATACCACAATAATTCGCTTTTTTACTTTTCATGTAACCCCAACTGTAAACAAATCAAAATCATGGAGTAATCAGAAGTCACCATTGCAAAAGATTCTCTCAAGTTCATTACCTGTTCAATAGTTTTGCCTTGAAAATGTGAACGTTTTTGAACATAGCAACTCCGTGCTGACATGTAGGGATATTTTGAAATGCAGGAGTGTTTAGTTAACAGCGCTTTAAAAAAAGTTTTACTATAAGTAAATCATTAAAAGGACACATTTTAGCATAGTATTATTCTACTATTATCATATCCACTCAGCATTTTAGCATTGTTTTTGTAAATAATAATTTAATTTTAGCATACATGTTTATAGTTAGTTTTTAGGTAAACTTTGTAATTGATAACGCAATTCAGCCCTTGTGGCTGCAAAGTTATCTAATAAAAACCATCTATCTATCTATTCGTTCTCGCAAATCTGCCCCCTGTGCATGTATAATAAAAAAAACCGGTCTGTAGACAAAAACAAGTATGTTACTTCCAGTGATCATACGTCCTAAATCGTAGCTATACTTTTGTTATATTTAATTGCATACATGTGTTTTCACAAAAAAACTTTTTACCTCCCCTTCTGTTACATGAAATTCATGACTATCCATACTTGGAAGCTTTATTAGAAACTGATCATCTATCTTCAGTTTCTTCCAACACTGCAATGCCGTTTTTAGCAATTTTGCTTTCTCTTGCATTTTTCTTCGTGGCCTCGCAACACCTGGTGTCACATCAATCTAAAATTTTTGGATTTTTTTATTCATTTTAATATAAGCGGTATAGCTCAAATGAAATTAAAGCAGTGGGCAAGACTGTTCCGAAGTTTTAAGGTTGCTACAAGGTACTAGATGGAATTTAACATTTGTTTGAATATATGAACTACAAATTTGATAATACTTGCAGTAACATACATAGCACACATAAAAAATGTTTTACCTTGTACTCTGGGAATTTAAAGATGCGCGACATAAACACTTTGCTAGGACATCCAATTTTCTTCGTGAATAGGAAATGTTTCCTTCGCTTTCTAAAGTTAAGATCATGGCCCTGCAGAAAAACACATTTAGCCATAACACACGAAAGGACGTCCAAGAAATCTTTTCAACGAAAAGAAAGGTAAAAATGGTATATTCGGTGAAATGCGGAGCGCTAAAAAGAATAAATAAGCATTCATTTATTACTTCCTTTTCTTCTCTTTCCTTTGCCCTTTTGTTTTTTGTACATTTATCAATATCATCACCTTGATGACAATGATAATTCAATGTTCCAATACAAATAAACGGAATGCCATCAAAGGGGAATGCAATTCCATCTGGGTTAGAATGGCTCCACTGCATCCTTGCAAAAGACTTTCCCGAATTCATTACCACTTCAATAGTTTTGCCTTGAAAATAGCATTACCATTATGACTGGTAGGAATATGTATTTTGAAACGCAGGAGTGTTTGGTTAACACCAGATGGCATGTAAAGTGGGTATAGTGACATAGATATGGATTATTATTTAAAGTACAGAAGTTGATTTTCTGTTCTGAGTTGCTTCAGTCCCTACCCAAGTAAAATGCAAGTGAGTTTGCTTTTAAATAGTATTGTCGCAAGGTGTTCAATTTGAATGTTTGGATTCATGCGTTAGTTTTAAAAATCTGAGGTTATGCAAATTATGTTAATAAACATCAAATAAGCTCGGCAGGGTCACTGCACTACGATCCCAAAATAGTATGTATTTTATACCCTCAAATACCTACCGAAAAGTGGATTTGAACTCACACATCTCCATTCCGATCGTGTCTGTATTTTGTAGCGTTCGAATCGGTCCCACATTTCCTTCGGCGATGGGAACACTTCAATAGAAGCGCCGCTAGCAGTCATTGTTGAATTTAAAAACGTTGAATTTTGCGCGTAAAGGCGCGAAGATTTATTTGATACCAGTGAACTATGCACATGGATTCATGGCAGGCCAACTTCAGCCAAAAAAGAGTCAAAGATGGCGGAAATTCTTGTGCGTCATTTTCAGTCCCCTTACATGCGCGGTCAACTTTTTCATGGCCAAGGAGTGAGGGATTCTTCTTTTATATTGATTCCTTTTTTCCTAAAATAAATATGAAACTAGTTTTTTATATCGCTGAGGATTGTCCTGAAGTTGAAGTAATTTTATTTGTCTTCATTATAATTTAAAAACAAGAAAGAAAAGGATAATCTAAACCTGTCAATTTTTTCGCAAAGAAACTATATTTACATAGTTTTATTTTAAACAACTTTTCAAACTACAGCAACAAGTTCGGCTGTTTTTTGTGACGGAATGCACAGCAAATTTAAAGTATAATTATTTACGTACATAAGGGAACCTTCATATTTATTAAAATTTCACCAACTGATCGAAAAATACAAAGCATTCACATGTTATTCAACGGCTAAATTATTTTTTTGAAATAATCAAACAAAGGGAACTTGTTTAGTTGATGCAACTGACTTGGAAGTCCTTTTACAACTCTTTCATTATTTGGCATACGAAAACAATTATTTTGCATTATTTATAAAGAGTTGTTGCGATATTTTGAAATGTTTTTCACAATAAAACAATGTAAATATACTTTCCTGTCGAAAAAATTGACAGGTTTCGATTATCCTTTTCTTTCTTGTTTTGAAATTATAATGAAGACAAGCAGTATTACTTTAACTTCAGGACAATCCTCAGCGATATAATAAACTAGTCTCATATTTATTTTTACGAAAAAAGGAATAAATTGAAGTTGGCCTTCCATGTATATAGTTCACTGTTTGACCATTTCGAATTACGTCAGTTCAAGATGGCCGCCAGCGACGAAGATGACAATTTGGACGATGAATTCGAAATATTAGAAAATAAACAGGTCTAACCAAGCCTTTTTACTAAAATTTTATTAAAATAACTACCGTTGACAGATTGTATTCACGTTCTAGCGCTTAAAGGCTGCTTTGCACTACACAGTTGGCAAAATATGTGAAGAAATTGGTGAGAATAAAAAAGTTTTTATCAGTTATCAATTTCGTACCCAGTACTTTGCGCTGAGAACGGCAAAGAAAACGCACCTGGATAAAAAATTAATGATATAATATTTATAGTAATGCGAAGCCGTATTCTTCATCTATTATAGGTGAGGAGAGTAATTTACGCTACTCCAAACAGTTTGTGGCTGCCTTGACAGAAACAACATATAAACAACTAGGCAAGCTATGACCTGGATTTGGCCAAAGTGCAAAGTGGTTAAATATAATTCTAATAATTATTTCTCTGTAATTTAATTAATAGACTCTTTTGCAACTGATTTGGAACTTTTCGCCAAGTAAGTGGTTTTAATTTATGGTACAAAGAATTGGGAAATTCTAGCTTGTCTTTTGTTTTAAAACCAATCAGTTACCAACCTAAGCGTATTCTATTTAGACATGCGAAACGAACAGTTATAAACTCCGATGATGTTGTTTTACTTAGTAGAAGAAGCTCTGTTCTGGTAGGTAACACACCCTGATAAACAATGCCGGTACTAATCTATTTTACTTATTCTGATTGAAACTGTCAATATTACATCATTGCAACAGTATCCGATCAACACCCAATGATAAAAATATTATTTTTGAAATAGAATGAGCACATGAAAGAAAGGAGTCAAGAGCTAAATGAGGCACACATGGTTGAAAGAGCAAACAAGAAGTCTAAAAAAGCAAAGAAACCAAAAACATTAACCGATGACCCGCCTTTAGAGCAATAACTGATAACTGTAGATGTGCATGGGCTACTTGTAAACAATAGTCAGTCAAAGGTGGCAATTTATGTTCTTGTTATCAGTCATTCTCAGTTTATTGTCAATTGTGGAATTCTTTATCCTGTTTGTAAATATGGTATTTGTATAAACACTAGACATAGTAAGTCACTAATTACGAGTTTTGAGAAATGTTAAAGCACATAGGCATTATTCTTAGATCGAGGAGCAGTTGCTTCCCTCTCCTCTTAGTTCCCTTGATGGCAGTAAGTGTTGATAGCCTCTTCAGTACAACCCATATAACCAGCAAACCTGTTACTGATGGAGTGTTCTGATTGGCTGACAGACCTGCTTCTATGGTAGGCTTACATAAAGTGTTGAGAAAAAAATAACAAGTACCTTTCGCAATCTAAATGTTGCTATTAAATTAGTGTACAACTACCTCGTCGTGGCCGCGTTCAGGTTTGGACGGTTTTTCTCAAGATTTGATCTCAATATTATGTATGTACGAAAGTATAAGAAAAATACAAATCAAGAAACTTGACTGTGCTTTCAGATTGGATGTGTATCATTGCGTGACGAAAAAAAATACAAATGATGATTCCGAAACAGGAGGTTGCATTTCTTGCTCTGGGTTTCGTATCATTTTTTTCGCGTTTAACATGCCTTTTAGCTTGTGACAGGACAATTAGACTGACAGCTGAGCGCGGGAAGTTAATGAATCAAGCAAATTACTCCAGTTCTCTTGGCCGCTCAACTTCTTGTATTTGGGAGATAGAAGCACCGATTGGGCACAGGATCGAGGTTATAATCCACGTGTTTCAAATGACAGGACCTTGTTGCTCTTGTGAAAAGGGTTATGTGGAATTTCGCGATGGTTTGAACGCTAGTTCACCTTTAATTGGCCGTTACTGTGCAAAGAAGAAACCAATTAAAGTGTACTCCTCATATAATTCACTAAGAGTGCGTTTCTTTTCAGTGGCAAAATTGGAACATGCTGAAGATCAGAGTTCCCTTAATAAATTTAGAGCTAGTTACTGCACAATATGTGGAGAATTTGTTCGAGCAAGTTCGGGTGTGATTTCATCGCCTGGTTACCCAAATTATTCCAGTAATGTCACGTGCTTGTACACAGTTGTTGTTCCGTTTGGGTGGGTCAAGTTAAGTTTTACTGATTTTGCTGGAAAGGCAGTTGTGAAGGGCCAATGCAAATTCGACTTTATTGAACTGATAGAAATGACCAATGTTAAATTCAAAAATACTATCTACGGACCTGAACCATTATGCGGTCAGTTAAAATCTACTTATGTGTTTTCGAGAGGACAACAGCTCTCCTTGCTTTACAATTTCTACCAATCTTCTGGTCGTTTTGCCGCAAAGTTTGAAGCAACTACAGCAGTTGCACCATGTGGAGGCATGCTTATGTATGCTGGCTATGTTTACTCTTACAATTACCCTTATAAATATCCCAGCAACACTGAATGTCATTGGAAACTTGGAGTACTTCCACACCAGTATATCAAATTGACATTTCTTCGGTTCAACTTCACCTGTGCTGATGGAAAAGTAGAAATTTATGATGGCTGGTCAGTTAACTCTTTTCATATAATTGACTACTGTGGTAATCAACATGAAGGTAACTGGATCAAGTCGCGATCAGAAAAATTGCTGATTAAGACAAAATCCAGGGAAAATGTGGCGGAGACCAGCACATTTGTGCTAAGTTTCACTGCAGTGGACGAAGGTCTGTGCAATGCAGAACAGTTCACCTGTATAAGTCGTGAATGTGTGAATAAAGATGACGTTTGTGATGGAGTGAAGGACTGTGCTGATGGGAGTGATGAACTACAAAATTGCCCTAAGAAAAAGAGTAAATCATTGTATGCACTTTGGATTATATTTGGTCTTGCAGTGGTGGTAATATTGGGTTTTTGGATACGGAGAATTTGGCGAACGACCATGATCCACCACACACTTCACCAAAGAGGAGAGGGGCACATTTCTGCAAGGGACTGTGACAATGCAGACGAAATGCCTTGTCAAAATGACGCTCCTCCAACGTATAATGAAGGTTTAGGTCCTGCCTCAATTAGTCCACCAAGTTACCAGGAAACTCTGCTCGAGGATGTAGCACGAGTTGTATTGCTACAAAACAATACTGTACAGTTTTTTCCTGCTCATTCAGATAATCCGAATCAACATTTACTGCCTGAGCATGAGCCACAAACATCTAATGATGCGCCTTCCAGTGCAAGAGTAGTATGACATTCTATAAGATTATGTAACTTACATAACCGAGTTTTATTTATTTATTTATTTAGTAGAGCCTGCTTTTATGTTGCAATAAAGACGTAACATAGTTATGGTATAAATTATAGATAACAGTAGAGATATAGATAAAAATTTGATGAGCAAGAAAGGATTATTTTTGTATTAATGTACATTTGAAATTGTGTGGTAAGAATAATCAATGAGTGATAAATTAATAAAGATCAAAGGTTACAAAATTGCATAGGGATTTGGGATATGCAACCTTATGAGAAACTCAAAACCAGCATCAGATGTGTCCTATTATTTATTAAATTTCTCAGTCTAATTTGCAATAACTAGAGAATAATGCTCTGTCAATACCCAGGGAAAAAGTAGACCTTTTTGGTTAATCTTACTACTGGTGAAGGCACTTGTTTTTTCTGTTCATAAGATTGAAACTCTCGAGCAACTTTTCCATTTACTCTAACAAGCATGCTAACGAGATCTTCTTGTCCAGCATATGTCATGAATATTTCGCATAAAGCTTGCACGAACCAGGATCCTTTCTCAGAATTTCTCCATGATACAAAACCTGGGACTGTTGAGAATGCTAGGAGAAAATCAGCCTCAGCTGGAACAAATGCTGAGGCACCCGAGTCTGTTTCATCATTATCCTTGTAAAGGTCATGTAGGACATCTGAAGTGCATCTAATGGTGACCTCGCCAGAGTTCACCTCATCTGTGCTTGCCCCATGGTCAATCTTAAATAGTAAGTTTTGAGTTGACTACCTCATGAAAGTTGCTATATCACATGAGTGGGGCTGGGGCCAGCTGTACAAGTGTGTCAAGCTTTAATGATGATAAGCTCAAAATATATATATCAATATATAAATATCATATATATATATTATTTACAAGATATGAGGAAGTTTTTCTTCGCTCTCGCTTATCCACCGTTCAAGCTTGTAAACGGGTTTCCTACAACAGGTCCTCACAAAGAATGAGACCCCACAATGCGTTAAAGATACACTCTACCTTTCCTCCTCGACAGGCTTGAATGAAAAATAGTTTAGGTTTTCCTATCAGATGCCTTGCATTTTGTCCATTGAATGCTGAGGTTATTTCTTCGATGGGAATAAGCTCACCATCAATAGCGTATATTTTTCCGGGCATGCCATGACTCAAAATGCAAACTACGACGGAGTCCAAGCCGCTGTGCTCGGGCCTTGCTGCAAACTCTGTTACTTTATTCCTGAGCATCGGGGCTGTAGTGTTCCGCAGCACTGTGACTGTGTAATGCAATGCTAGAAAGAGTTTCTGAAGGTTCAAGGCGTCTGCGTCTGAGCCATCTCGTTGTTTGAGGTCGGCATGCACAGCAAATTGCGTGTTGTTAATAATCAAGCATAATCCTCGAGGTCGGCTTGCCATTTTGTACACATTGTCAAAATCAGTATGTAATGATTGAGGAAGGAAGCGAGTATCAGTAGGAAGAACTGAAATTTGGTCGGATGTTAATCTTTGTTGCAAACCGGGTGGACTGTCTGTTGTTGTTCGATGTTCTGATCCTAGATAACAGGGAAAGAAACAGTGGGAATGGGCTGAGATGAATATTTTGAATAGTAGAATAAACCTTTTGAATTCTCGATATCGTGCTTTAATAGCTTCGCCAAGTGCCTTTGACCGTCTATTTTATACAGCACATCACAGAATTTATCAAAAGCTTTCGCCCCTCGTCTAGGCAAGATCCGAAGTAGCTCTTCTGCTTGCAGTTTTCGCGTCTCTTTGCTTCTAACTCTCTCCATATCATCTTCCAGAATACCTCCTTCTTGATAGAGAAAAGACAGCAAATGTAATGGCTCTAGATCATTCGTTAATCTCACCGTGTTTTGCTGCAAAACGCGACGGTGTCTCTTGTCCATTGCCATGGTCTTTCGTCGACGTTGGTTTCCGTAGCTGAATCGTACTATCCTTTTACCATCGCCTACGCATCTTAATTTTCCTCACCGTATTGTCTTGAAAAAGTCATTGCAACTAGCATTTTAATTTGGTTAAGAAAACGGTTTGACTACGGCCAGAAGTTAGAAAAAACGGCTAGACTAAATTTTAATGCTATTTTACACGTTTCTCCTTTTTGCAACCATCCTGAAGTAGGTGATATTATGGTAAAATATGGTAACATAACGGTAAGATTAGAAAAAGTCATTTTGGAGTATGGAAATAGTACCAAACCAAGTGTGAACCTAAACAAATATGGCGTCGGTTTTTGAGTTCCACAAGAAATGTGGAAGTGGAATTGTTTTGACTAATCGTCAACGACATGCAGCTCGGACTAGCCCCCAAACAGAGTTTGACAACGCTTTAGTATTTAGCAAAAACGTACTGCCCGCACAAACGCTTTTCGAAGTTGAGATTGCGAAAAAAATGTCACTTTGGTCGGGTAGTTTGGCTGTAGGAGTGACAGAATGCGATCCTAATTCACTAGAGGTTGTTCCGGCTAGTATTTCTCATTTGCGCAATGGGACTTGGGTACTAGCAGGGAACAGTGTATTGAAAAATGGCTTGTCTTGCTGTGATGATTATGAGGGAAATCTTGAAGAACGTATTGTTGGAGATAGGGTAGGGGTAATGTTGCACGAGAACGGGGAACTGCATTACTTCATAAATGGTCAAGATATGGGATGTGCTGCTAAAAATGTGCCAGAGAAAGTTTTTGTTGTCATTGATGTTTATGGACGCTGTTCAGAAGTTAAACTGTATTCTGGTGATCTTGTGGATGCTGGTGCTGCTGCTGAAAGCCTTGGTGTGTGTTGTCGTAATAGGGCGTGGTTCATTATTGGCTTCTTTCTTGTGCTTTAAGTTTGATTACTGAATATCATTCCTCACCATAACTTGTTTCCAATGCTTTAGACCAGGACCTATCGTCGACTGATGACACTGTACTACGATTTCACCCGCATTGCGGCTCACATGTCAAACTTACAAACAACAGAAAAACTGTACTTCGAACCAAGTAAGTACAGTGGAGCATTGATTTGATTATCTGTATTGTGCAGGTGATTGCCAATAGGTTTTTTTCAAAGTACTCACATCACTTTTCTCGCCACCTCTTTCAGTCCTAATGGAGATTTCAACTTTGGCATTGCTTTGACTGCCCGCCCTCTGGCTGAAAATGAAGTTCTCGAAATCGAGATTGAGGAAGTTATAAATAAATGGGCAGGGTCGCTGGAGATAGGTGTGACGACACATGTACCAGGCACGTTTTCCCTTCCCGGTACAATGACTAACATCACATCTGGCACATGGATGTTTTCTGGGGGTGCCATTGTCCATAATGGGATAACAGTCCTTGAGGCTTATGGAAGAAACACTGTTTCATATAAGGTCGGTGATAGGCTGGGAGTTGGGGTGCAATCAGACAAATCATTACATTTCTACTATAATGGGGTAGATTTAGGTCCAGCTGCCTCAGATCTGTCCTCCCCTCTCTATGGTGTTGTTGATGTGTATGGTCAGGCCGTGCAAGCTAGTATACTTGACAGTGCCTCCAGTACAGGTATGTGCAGCTCTTGCAATAGTACTTACTACATTGATGTCCATTAAATTATCACCATGGAAACCATAGGGTTTTATCCAATCAGCAATCTGGCTATGGTAGTCTGGTGGAGTGACGACGTCTTATTTGAATATGACCATAATATCAATCCTAGGTTTTATCTTGTAGAAACTTTACAGCTCCCAAATACAGTTGCAAGTTCACGAGACACCCCACAACCCGTCGCAGGAGGTGTTGATAATCAATTGACCTCGGAAAACATGGCGAAGTTCTGCGAAACTCATGGTAGACTCATTGCTCTAAACGATGACAGGACGAGTGCGTCACGGCTGAACGCCCTTGCAGAGTTCAATCACGCGGTGGTCGTGAGCCAGTTACCTTTAGAGGATGATCATGTCTTTGAAGTTGTAGTGGAGAAGATTACTGATAGGTTGGGTTCTATTCATCTTTTTTAGATTCATTTTATCAACGGGGACTTGAACTGGCATTTTTCGATTTACCTTTGAGACTTCATGAATGTATTTCGTGTATGTGCTGGAAATTGGATACAACTCCTTACCAATGTTTTTGTATGTGAATTCAGATGGTCAGGTTCCCTGGAAGTAGGTGTGCTAAGCCTTGCTCCTCCAGACTTGCAACTGCCAATCACTTTGACTGACCTCAACCATCATTGCTGGATAGTAAGTGGATCAAGTGTCATGCAGGATGGCAACACCATCATCAACGGATATGGCGTGGATCTAGACTCCCTGGGAGTGGGTAGTAGAGTCGGTGTGATGAGGAAATCGGACAGCACGTTTCACGTATTTGTGAATGGTGAAGACCGGGGTATTGCTGCTTCTTTTGTTCCACCAGGTTTGTACATCGTGAAGAATTCCTCTATTGTAGGTCTGCTGAGAGTCTGCACGTGTATGTGTGACCTAAATAATCCACTTTCTACTGCAGATGACTGAAACTGACTACTGTTGCCGCTATCCTTAGATTCACTCTTTTATCATTCATATCACAACTTTAGGCCATTGTTTCGTGTTCCAGGTGTGTTTGCCACCTTTGACTTGTACGGCCAGTGTGTCCAGATCTCCATAGCAACTGAAGCATCTACCAACTTCCCCAGAACGCCATCAGTAGAGAGCCTTATCGACGAATCAATGGTGGACTTGAAGTACTCTTTCCATAATTGCAGTGGGGAGCACATTGCGTTTCGTAACCACGGTCATACTGCCGTCCGTACCCGCAGCTTCAACAAAGGGCTCGTATTCAGTGATAAACCTCTTGATAATGAAGCTGTGTTTGAGATACGCATTGATATGATGGATGCAATGTGGACTGGCTCTTTGTCCATTGGTGTTACTTCACATGTACCTCCAACTCAAGCTGCTGCACATATTGGTGAGCTGAGGAATAACACCGTATATGTTTCTGGCTCATCCGTGTTCAAAGATGGTGTCAAAGTGCGAAGCTGTAGTCTTACCTTGGACAAACTGCAAGTATGTGTGTAGGATATAGTCAGGGCAGTTGTAAAGTAATGGCTGGGAGAAATGAGGGTGTTACTATGTACATGATGATGATAGTAAGATAAAGATGATTGGATGGTACAAGGGTGAAAGGGGGAAAGCAAGGTAGTAAGCAAAATTGTTCATACGATTTACGAAGTGGACACAATGAAGATATTCTTTTCTGAGATACTACCAAGTGCAGAAC
>JAOBYK010592888.1:0-11451 GCA_025434845.1 Phenganax subtilis | reverse complement strand
TGAGCCTTGTACAGCGGTTACTACCCAGCAGATAGGTAACGTGGCCATGGCAACTGGCGTAATATTTTGTCAAAATCTGCCATGTTTTCGCCTTCACTTTTTTGACTGGCGAAAGGTTGGAGCACGCTCTCCAGGTATTATATAGCTCAGTGAGGAACACCCAGTCGTTTACACACAGATAACGGAGCATAGTATACTGCAGATCAGTTCAAAGAGTTTTGCAGAGACTCGAAGATAAAGCAAGAGTTCACAGTTCCTGAACCACCCCAGCAAAAGGGAGTCGCTGAGCGCTTCAATCGCACCTTAGTAAAAATAGGACGGTGTTTACTTATACAAGGAAAGCTACCTAAGAAATATTGGGTAAGAGCCTTGGACACTGCTGTACACATGCGAAACCTCACTGTGAGTGCAAATAGTAATGAAGGAAAGAGTCTTATCGAGCTTTTCACTGGCAAAACACCAAGAAGAAATCACCTTAGAGTATTTAGTCGCACTGCCTAAGTAAAAAAAAGAAAAGTAAATGTACGAAAACTCGATCCCAGATCTGTGAAAGCAAAGTTCATGGGCCATGACAGTAAAAGTACAGCGTACATATGACAAGTGCTCACCACGAAAAAGACAATCAAAGCTCGCAACATGGTATTCAAAGAAGACGAATTTTCAACCACTCTCGACAACAGAAGAGTATAGTCAAGTAGAGTCAATTTCGGACAACCCAAACCTAGATTTCGAGAATGAATGTTTTAATAAACAAACCAAAGAGAAACCGCTCGGAGAGGAAGTGGGGGAAGTCGGAAGAGTTCCAAACGTACCCGACCATGTACAAGACGAAATGAAAAAAGAAGGACCACTTCCAAGAGCAACTAGAAATAGACGACCTCCAGAGGGATATGACAATTGTTATACTTTCAACGTAATACAGCAAGAAGAGACCGAAACAGAGCCGAAAACCTATGCAGAAGATATAAAATCATCAAAAGCTAAGCACTGGAAAGAAGCGATTCAAGCAGAAGTCGAATCGCTAGCAAATAATAGCACTTGGTCACTTGTTGAAAAGCCAAAAGATAAAAATGTTCAACCTGGAAAATGGGTATACAAGGTGAAATATGGCTCAGATGGTCATGTGGACAAGTACAAAGCAGGATATGTAGTAAAGGGATTCGCACAATTCGAAGGGTCAGATTTCTTTGAAACATATGCACCTACATGCAAACGAGAAACTTCCAGAACTCTGTTTGCAGTTGCAGTAGAGAAAGACCTACACCTCGGTCAAATGGAAGTTAAATCAGCGTATCTCCACTCGCCAATTGAAGAAGAAATTTATTTAGAACAGCCGGAAGGATTTTCCAAACCAGGAGAAAATGGACAGACCTTAGTATGCAAATTGAACAAGTAGGCAGCAAAAAATTGGTACGATTTGTTTGCAAATCAACTCACCAAAAATGGAAACCAACGAAGTCGTAGCGACTACTGCCTTTTTGTTCACAAAGTAGACGGTGGAACGTTTTCATACCTCCTAGTATGGGTTGACGACATCTTAATTGCAGGAGCCCATAGCAAAGTTGATGAAATCAAGTCGATGTTCGAGAAGAATTTCAAAATGGACGATCGAGGAGAATTGCATTGGTTCATAGGAATGCCAATTCTGTGATCCGACAACAAGATCACCGTAGATCAAGAAAAGTATAACAAAAATGTCCTTCATCAGTTCAATATGACCAACTGTGAGCCTGTGAAAACCCCAGGAGAAGTCAATTTCAAGATAGTCAAGAATGGTGAAGACCAGCAATCCGTTCACAAGAAGTTGTACCGAGGTCTCGTTGGATGTCTTTTGTACACTGGAAAACAAACACGTCCTGATATTCTTAATGTCGTTAATCAACTGTCAAGATTCTTTGAAGCACCCGGTATCTCACATTGGAAAACGGAAAAAGGTGTTTTAAGATATCTCAAGGGAACGATCGATCTAAGACTGACTTTCGTTAAGAATTCTAGTATGAAGCTTAATTACTGGTGATGCTGATGCTGACTGGGCGGCGACCTTGATGATAGGAGGTTCACTACTGGTTACTATTTCAAATTTGCTGGAAATGGCGCAGCTATAAGTTGGGAAGTAAAGAAGCAAGCGACAGTTGCCTTGTCTGCTACAGAAGCGGAATACCAAGCAATGGCAGCAGCAGTGCACGAAGCAATCTATCTTAGAGCTTTAATGAAAGATTTTCGATACCCGATGAAAGAGCCTACCAGCATAGGAGAAGATAATCAATCGTTCATCAACATGTGCCACAACCCAGTTATGCACAAACGTTCGAACCATATCGACACGAAGTTACATTTCATCAGAGAAAGAGTTCAGAATGGAGAAGTGGAAATCAATTACATTCCAACAGACGATATGGCAGCAGGCATATTAACTAAGTCTTTACCGCGTATCAAAGTTGAGAAACATCGTTATACTTTATTGGGAAAACAAAGTAAAGAAAAAAAAACAAAACCGTAACGTGCAAACAGACTCACCATAGTTATGTCAACCATGAGTCTGAGTGGGGGTGTCGATATATTAGCATATTTATAGTAATTGGCATAAATTATACAGATACGTATAATGAACGTTTTTGTTTATCTAGCACTCTTTAGCGAGTATGTTTTACCTACGAAGTATCTAAGTCTTTCTTCAATAATAAAACCATGGAAATATATACAAGTTAACAGTAAGCACTGATCAAAGAGTTATTTTTTCCGACGTTGTGTCCTATTTGTTTGCACCTACCGACGCTATTTATTCAACGAATGTCATAACAAAGAAAACAAAGGCTTTGTGACCAACGGATTAGCCCTGACTTGTTTATATAGGTACAACAGTCGCCAACGGTAGCAATGTACATATAGCAACTATAGTACACACTACACACTAAACATGTTGGAAACGTGCATCAATGATGTTTATGTGATCTACTGACATTCGTTATAGGCTGAAATTATAGATTCGAACACGAAATATATATCTTGTTACTATAAACAAGCCTAAAGCAAAGTGTCAATGCAAAAATGGACAGCAATTCTGCTAACCTGCTTACAGTATTAAATGCATTAACATAATTTTGGAATAGTTTTTCATTTCGGCGCTATACAGTTTATACGAAGACTCTAAAATGCCGAGGACTCCCATACTGAAACATGCCCATAAGAAGCAATTTAAGGTATGGCAGGAATGCCACCCTATCAAGAGCGAACCTTACAAACCTGGAAATAATTACTGGCTTTTTTGGATCCTATGCTAAGGACAAACAGATTTCTCAAATCGTAGATAACTGGTACATGTGTTCAGAATTATTATCTCCTCGAAAACAATTTTTCCATTGGGGACGAACAATTTATTGTTATTGAAAATACCTAGATCTGCCACTGTCCTGGCCTTCTGAGGATTTCGACATAAATCGGGTATTGGTAATTTTTCCTTGATCTTTTATGCTGATCAGCACCAGCCAGCTACAGCTGATCGTAATATCTTTACTATTCCAAAGTCGGTTAGTGTTATGTGCCACTATAACAATTTTGGGTTGAGTAAAGGAAAAAAGCATAATAGCAGCTGGTGTGACTCGAATCTTTGCTCCAAGAGAGGAACTAGTTATTAATCAATCGCCTTAACCACTCGACCACAGCTGCTGGTTTCAACCAATTTATCTTAACGTCCTTAATACGTACGATTGCATTCTTTCGAAACCCGTAAGCAGACTAGACGATGTGGATAACGTTGTAGTTTAATTTCCGCCGTAGAAAGTTATACGTGTAATTTTCATTCAGTGGAATTTCAGTAGAAGAAATTTAAGAATTTGAAACAGTTCATGCTTCAATCAAAATGAATCATATTATTTTGCTAGTCTTAAACCACATTTGCTATTATCACTACCCAATGTTTTTCTTACAACCAAGAACAGTTGTGAGTTATTACTATAGTCTGTACACACTTTTCTGAGAATCCACAATTCTGATTTCCTATGCTTACAGAACATTGCGTCGTTATAAGTGGAAAACGGCAACTTTACTTCTGCTCGATGTCCGTGTAGCAAAAACCCCACTTTGTTAAGCTCTGTAATACTCGTCTGCTACGGGAATAACCGATATATGACTCAAGGCTAAAGAAGTTTTAAAATGACTTTTTTTGTTCATGCCTGCTGCATTACTGAAGTTCAAAATTTAGCAACAACGACAGGATACAAGTTTAGCTAATAGGTACTAGGGATATCCATATCATGTGTTTTTTAAGATCTGACCTTTCTCTGCCAAGGTCCCACCTCAGCTTGCCAACATCGCTAACTGGACAGTAGCAAAAAGAATAGATTTCGAACTAGTAGAAAAAACGTTGCATTAAATTTGTATTCCCAAGTTTTTTTCGCAAAATGATAAGAGTTTAATTGCTCAAATATTTCAACTCTACATTAGCCACTGGAGGTTTGTAAGTCTTAGTAACAACGTCAAGGATCGCGTTTGCCTTTAAAACTAAAAGCACTATTGTAGGAATCCACTTAAAGTTGGAAGACATTATGTTAACTTTTAGTACTCTTGGGCAAGTGCTTTTTCACTATGAAAACCAGATAGCGATTTTTCAGGCTTCCCTTTTTAGTAATTAAATGAGTTTTAGCGAAGTTGTGTCAATGTATCTCACTCAAAATTGACTTTTTATCTGCATACAAACATGCCTGGAAAAACATGTTGAAACAGCATTTCTTTTCCGAGTTCGCTTGAAGCTCAAATGCATGCATGCTGAGTGGGTTAGCCGAATGAGCCTGCACAGTCTATTCTCATGAAATCCAGCCCGAGCCAAAAATCGCAACAATCAAAGGTGTCGAGAAAAAATTCAGCAGGTGACTTTATTTCTGCACGGTACAGCCATAACAACTAAAAAAACCATAGATGACCCTTGTAACTTTATTTTCCTTTGCCAAATAAAGAAAAAAATTTAGTCCAATGGCATGTATGTTGCATGCGCATGTGTTACTTGAAAACATTCAAAAAACCTATAAATTTTAATTGCAAATTTCAAATTTTAATTGTTATCCTCAAACAGGGGGGTAGGAAGCAAGGGGGGCAGTAGTACTCCGCCCCCCCTTGATAATAATTGCTGGAGGTCGAGATATCTTTCGGCCCGCCAAAAATTTACTCAACTCAAAAATAATTAAGATCATCAAGCAATTTGGATGTTGGAATGAACGTAGAAGGTCTTTTTTGCAGCGTCAGTTATTTCTGCACAGGCCTTTCCTAACTAATTTACAATTCTGTGCAATAATGTAGAGTTTCCTACGTCTTTTGTGCATGTTTAACCTAAGCTTTTTTTATCTCCACATCAATTGTGATATTACATTTTTTTTCTGTTTACCCTAGCCCACCCTATCAACATTTCCTGAAGGAGAAAACCAGTGTACCAGGAGAGAATCTACGACTTTGGCAGAATGGTTGACAAACTATTTCCACATGAGAAAGTTAAGCGCGCGCTAAAAATCGAACTCACGACCTCGTTGGTGAAAGGCATATGTCCTAGCGACAGTGCCAGGTATAAAAACATCAACCAAACCTGCAACTATCGAAAAAATCTGTTTTAAATTTGTTTGGGGCTTATTTCAAAACATGCCACTATAATCCCTGATAATAAGTGCGTTCTTTTATTGGTTGTAGCCTATATAACCAATAAATGAACGCACTTATAATCAGCGATTATAAAACAGCTTTATAACCAATCAATGTTTTTAGTTAATTATAGATTGTACGTCAAAAATTAAAATTGTCCTTTCCGGTTTTTTCCTTGAAAATTATTTCAAAAAAAAATTATATTCACTGAGACACTAACTTTCCCAGTGTAAAACAAGGGATTGCATGCCAGCAAAAAAACACTAGGTAATTAATTACTCTTAAGCAATTTTTTTCGGAAAAGTTGTGAAAGTGTAAAACATGGTGCAGCTTTGATAGCACAGTTGGCAGAGCAGCGGACTGTGGTGTAAAGGCATTGTAATTCCTAGGTCGCTGGTTCAAATCCTTCTCGAAGGCTTTTATTTTCATCTAAAAGACTGGTTATTGGATAAAAAAATTTTAATTAAAGCAATACCACCATCATGGAGTAATTTTTGAAAAATGGAAAACGTCAATAACATGCACAATTTCCAGTAAGTCAAACATTTACACCTGTTGTTTTTATAGACACTACTGTTCATTATATAAAATTGTCATTAACCGTCACCGATATAAGAGAAGATAAGGAAATGCTTTATTATATGGTTGAATAGTTGAATCATAATCGTTCAATATATTGGTGAAATACATTTGAGCTTGTATCGACAATGACTATGGTAAAATTTACTTTTTTATTCAACATTGAATGTAATTTCACTTGGAAAGGATTTGCGTTTCAAAAAAAAATATGTAGATGATATAATTGAATATATCAATTGCAAAGATAGGAAATAGTCGTCGCCTAGCAAAAAAGAAAAAAAAATCTTTGAAATCTACCCATTTTTCCTTTAAATAGTACGGGAAAAACAAAGAAAAATTAATTATCAACAAAGACAACAAGGAAAAAAATCGCGACAACACGCGCGGTCGACACCATTAATCAACAAAATCTACAAGATTCCTAGCTACCAAAATAATGCAAATCCCTCTGCATCCGCTGTGTGTCAAATCTGTGAATTCTACTATGCTTTTAGATTTACTATTAGGCCAGTGATGTCCAACACTACTAAAGTTGCTTAATTTAGTTGATATGGCTCCTTTCGTGAAACACCTGAGGAGATATTGTTGATAAAAACACTCTGTTTATTAAACCATGCAAATTGCATTCAAAACTTCTCCAATCGACAAACGGCTACGTGTCACAAATCACTTTACCGAATACTTAGAGTAAACGAAGTCATTGAGGGGCGATTGCAGAAAACTCTTCCCCAATTATCTGTTACTTCATTGAGTAGTATCAACTGATGATACCATATATAGATGTTTGAAACTGATGTTCAAACAAGCAGCGATTGATGCATAGGGATATTGAAAGCCTAAAATACATGGGCAGCAGCAAATTTGGGAGCTGCTTTGAGTAACATGTGGGGTAGTACTATGATGGCTCGTGCATGATGGTCTAACATAAATGCGTTTTCGAAGTTTTATAATAAAGCTGTTATTGCAGTTGAACAGAAGTTAGGAGAACAATTGTTTGCAATGTCACTAATCTAGTGGTGAATGAATATTGGTCACTGCATTAAAGTAATTTGTTTTGTTGTACTTTAGTTGGTTATGCTATATATTTGTTGAGTAGAATGCGTTGTTTTTTCTTAGCTGTTTCGTGACTGTACTGTTTTAAAGTACCTTTGAGATACCGCTTTGAGCCTGCTTTGTACCAGCGAGAATTTAAACGGGAAGCGACTTTTTGTGTTATCTAAATTAAAAGGAATTGATTAAAAACTTTTTCGCTTCAGCTGAAATCTTACAAGATAATAAAAAAGACTTGTCACACGGGCAAAAAGTGCCGGAGGAAAACAGGCGTAAATCTGATAACAAGTTTCTAATAAAAGCGCATTTATTCAAGTACAAAGAATATTGGCGGAAAATAGTAAACAACAAATGATTTCTGACAAGTTCTTCAAATGTTCTCATGGTGATTAAGTAACCGATGTAAAGTTTTGTGGAAAAACCACGTAAATTTATTTGTGTAAAGCTTTCGGTCCGTACGCCAAAGCCGTCACCAGTGCCCAGTCCTTCATTGTCATCTGTCCGAACGTTATTGGACCGTCATCAGGCTTTGCACTGGTGGTGGTCCGGGATTACAGACAGAAAACTTTGCAAAAATAAATTTACATGATGCTTTCACGATCGAATCTTATTAAATAATTTTCGATTCACAATACACCTTGCTACAACAGCTGTGGCCGAGTGGTAAAGGTGTCTGACTAGAAGGAAGTTCCCCTCTGGGAGCGTAGCGCTCGAATCCTATCAGCTGCGCTTATTTTTTTCTCTTTTACTTTATCAAAAAATATTACAAATGTGCATAACAAAAATCGACTTGGAAAAGTTCAGATATCTTCATCAGCTACACCCGGCCTGTACTAAAAGATCAAGATCAAAAGCCCTGAGAAAAAGGCAGCAACTAAATTTCATGAATTGCCGGCCACCATACAAATTCTAGACTCTCTTTCGACACATGGTAATTTCTATTTGTCCTTCCTAAAATGTATTCAAAGCACCCATTCTAAAATAATTATCTTGGTTGTTTTTTAAATATGAACACTTAACAACGTAAATTTCGCCTCAGTTTAGGAAATAATTCCTCCAGGCAGGCCTAAAACTTAGGCCTGGTTCAAACGTGGAACTCTTCATGTTCCGAATCGAACGCAAATGCGCACAAGTCTTTGTTTAGGCTCATTTGGGGCACTTGCTAGGATAATGGTAGCCATTGTGATATGATAGTTCAAACCAGTGAAATGTATATAATCTGGAATGCCAACTCCATAAGAAAGCGCCTATGATTGGATGAAGCCAAGATGGCGGAAATTGAAGGCCGTTTTGTAGGTATAAAACACGCATGTTTGCTGCGTGGACCTACCACAAGAAGCGAAAGAGTTGAAAAACGACTTGTGTTTTCGGAGCGATTTTGTTTAGTTTTTTCATAGTTTTCCATGAAAGTCTTAGTAGATCATGAGTAAAACGTTAACAGTGAGGTAAACAAGTAAGTTTTACTAAATGTTAGTCCATATTTTATTGTGTTTTCTTTAAAACACTCGCCGACACCGGTAAAAACAGGCCTGATGCGCACTTTTTCTCGAGTCTTGTTTGTAATTCAACCTGTTGTGTTGCTCACTGTTCAGGGCGCCTTTCTCTCAAAATTCTCTTATTCCAGAAGCCCATTGGTTTATTTCTCTTACGAGAGTGTTAATATCGATTTAACAGACATTGTAGACTGTAAAATAATGCATTTTTAACATAAAACAATGCTATTTTCTTACACGAAATTTAGCGAATTTCTGCGCGGGGGTGTGGGTCATACCTACAAAACAAACGGGATTTATGCGTAGGGGCCTGGACCATACTTACAAAACAGGCTTCAATTTCCGCCATCTTGGCTTCAAAAATTGCGGCGTAGTTAGGGTTTCAGATTATATAAATTTCAGTCCAAGAGCACAAATCTAGGGAGGGATGGAGGAGACATGTCCCCCCACTTTTTTTGAGGACGGGGAAGAAGATGGTGTTATCCCCTTACTTTTTAATAATAAACTTTCCCCATGAGTGTCAATCAGTGTTTTATAATTTATTCCGTTACGTACCGAGAACATGGTGTGTAAATCTATATGAAGTATTACGTTTACATATTACTTTTGCAGGCTCAAAGTAGTTAATTTTCACTTAACACCATTCTCAACAGTTGCGTAGTTGACAATTTCCGTGAAAAATTAAAAAATCACTCTGGTTTTGATTTACAAGTATTCGTATGAATAACTAAAACGTACCTCAGCCATCCAGCCTATCCCCCCCCCCCCCGCTTTTCAAGACGGATTTGCCGCCTTGCATTTCACTGGTTCAAACCCATTTGTGAAAACTGTTTCCTTTGATCAAAATTTTTATTAAAAATTTAAGATGCTTTCTCACAAAGTGTGATTTTCCGAGACGTTTTGAGACAGTAACTTACATAGAGTCGCGCGACTGATTTGAAATCAGTTTCCCTCTGGGAGCGTAGGTTCGATACCTACCGGCTGTGATTATCTCATCATCAACTGATTTTCCTTGAATCTTGATACTGCATAACCTGCGTAAACAGCTTGTTTCTCCTTAAAACAATTCAGGATTAATACATCATTTGAGTTTGTACTGCGCTCTTGACTGTTCAAAATTGTGGTTAATGATCATCAAATAGTTTCTATTTTATCACTTGTGTTATTTATACCATAGAGTTAGAAGGCTAATATATAGTCAGAATGCTCTTTAGCTTGGTGTGTGGTTAGTTTGCATTGTATACTCTTTCCATTGTAAATAATTATTTTCATCACTGGCAAACGCATTGTATTAATTAAACGACTATTATCAGTACGAACAGGTTTAATACCCGGCATGAGAATATCAATCCAACTTGCAAAAATCAAAAAAATCTGTTTCTAGTGTGTTTGGTCTTGTTTCCTAGAACGCCATTATAGTAGTCATCCATAAGTGCGTTCATTGACTAGTTGTATTTTTATAACCAATCAATGTTTTTGCAAATTGTAGTTTGTAGATCAACAAGGGAAAGCCCTCTTTCAGTCTTTATTTTCTAAAGTTCTGAATAGAAATATTTCCCATTTGATTTTCCATGCAGTGTAGAAAGAGGGCTCGCACGACAGCAGAAAACACTAATATTTACGCTAATGTGTCTGGAATCTACCGATTTTGCATTCAAATGATATGGCAACAAGAAAGAAAGATAAAAGAATCTACAAAGGGAACTTAAAGAATGTGTCCAAACGAAAGGCGCTGGATTTTGGCGAAAAAGCATGCAACAACTCACGTGGTTGACGCCATTAATCGACAAAATCTACCAGATTGGTAGCTACCAGAGTGATGTAAATTTCATTGAATTTGTGTGTAAACATTTCAGAGTTGAGTCTATATATTGCTAAAATATCTAAAACTATAAGCTTGTATTTGGCGTTTTCACTCTTTTACCGTAGCTTGGTTGGATTCCTCCCACAAACCATGTGATTTGCGTCTTTCAAAAGTTTTTGTTAGAGCTTGGAAAGATGTTGATTTGGGTATAATTGCCTTACAGCGTGATCAGTGGTGCGACTGTTTCCAGATTGGAAGGTTAAGTGAACAATTCTTTCGAGATCATACAAGTTAAAAAAAACGCAATAAATTAATAAGAATTGATAACTCCATTTTAGGTTCTTCACAGTCTTGCACTTTTCACTACTGGAAGCATAGTTTTTTCAGATATGTTTTGTTCAAGCGTTTTTTTTTCTCAGATGAAAATGAGAGACGAAAATAAGCAAACTAAAACATTTGCAGTCCACATTTTCCTTAAAAACCAACAACAAAAACTACAAGTGCATAGTGTTTCAGAATCGAGAGTGATTGGTTTTCAGTTTGTCTTTCTGTTCCATGCAGGTTTATGAGGTGTGGGTTAGAATCATGCGCTTTTATGAGGTGTGGGCTAAACCCACGCCCGATGGCAGCTTGCTGGAATCTCTTAGATTATCAAAATCTCTTTCGTCGTTTAAAGGGAATTTGAAAGCTTTTTATTCCATGTCTATCGACTCTCATGGAGCAACCAGTTTTGAAACCCCTAATTTTTTTCATTCTCAAACAAGATGAGAACATGATCATTTATAGCAATACCTTTGATGCATCACATTATTCCAATTTTTTCGTCTCCTAACCTTTTCTGTGGATTCAACAGAGCATTCCATTCTTTCATATGCCATTACGCCGAACCTAGCTCATAGC
>JAOBYK010592777.1:0-11452 GCA_025434845.1 Phenganax subtilis | reverse complement strand
TTCCCTGCATTAAATCTATTTCGATGGCAACATTTCGAGAAGAGCTCTGTTCGTTTGTTCAATGATTTGCGCTTGTCTGCTAGCAGTATACAGAATTTTTCAGTCAAACAGAGGTTGCATTTCTTAGCCCCAGCATTTCTCAGAACAGCGCTCTTCAAAATGGACCATTTGAGTCTGACAGTGTTTCCTGCAGCTTTTAGTTTCCATACGTATTTCGAAAGCTCAGTTTCCGTCGCATAGGTCTTTTGGTTTCTGTAACGTTCTTTGAAGGTAGACGCTGTCATTCCTATGTATAGCTTTGTGTCTTTTTGTTTTGCTGTTGTCACTTCCACTTGGTAAATGATGTTCTTTGACAAACAGTCTCCTTGTAACGGGCATTCTTCCTTTCTACGGCGGTTGCAGTTGTCAGTCTTGTCTTTGGAGATGGAACTGGTCAATAGACGCTTTTTGTGGGCCGAGATTTCGCTCTTTTAATTTCTCATGCAGGAGTAAGTAACTTTAACAGAGTTTCTGTTGAAGATTTTGTGCAACACCCTGTTACGAGGGAATGTTTGTGAATAAGTTGGAAGAACTCCTGAGCTACATACGTTCGTACGTTCTTACCAAATGAAGGGTTAAACCACATTTCGACGGCGCGGTCGTTTTTCAGAGGTGGAGCTGGTGGGCTTGTCAGCAGTGAATTTCATTTTTACGTTATAGTTGCTTCGATTTAGGGCATTTTCGTAAAAGGGGGCTGCAGATTCAAATGAGGGTCGATCCGATGAGAGAGTGGAAATTCGTTTGTTTATCGAGATTGGATGCTGTTTGATGATGGAAGGAGGGTGGTTTGATCTGCTGTTGATGTACAGAGGTTCATTGTCAGGTTTTCTATATGGAGAATATGTACCATTTTGCAAGTTCAACGTGACATCAAGGAAGTTCATGTCCAAGACGCTGGAATATCTCGTGTAACTTCTTCCGTGATTTGTCCGCGGCTTGTCCGCTGGTCCCACTCATTTAAACAAGACTGTCATCGCGGTAAAGCCATCTAGAATGAAAAGTCTGACAAACTTGCAGATCTCAACATCGTCAAAGCTTCCTATAGTGACATCAAAAAGACTGTTGCTATTACGTTTTGCCCATGTTTTGTCGTTGTTGAAAAGATATGTCATAGGTTGGCAGCCTAGACTTCTGGGTTAAGTCGATAGAAAAATAGCTTATCTTGAGGACATATCGTATGTATACAGAGGTTGCAGGGCATGTGCTAAATCCCAATTTGCAGGTGCACTTTTAGCCTGCCTTTACCCATCTCAACGTAGTTGTGAGCATGGACTACAGCTGCCAGGGGTGGTTGTTGTGAATTTCCTTCTTGTTAAATTCCATTCCATTTGGTTACATTCTCTTTGGAGTTGCATTGGCCTTGAGTAGTGAGACTACGGTAATCAGGTTAAATGTTTGAATAATCGTGAGTCTTGTAGCTTCTGGCTTGAAGTCTTTCCACTTTTACTGAGAGAAAGATCATTTGACAAAGGTATGAGTTGTATTTAGTGAGTGTTCTATCATATGATAATCCTAATTCAATTACCAGTTTAGAAATAAAACGGTTATGACATTGTCAAAGCAAAATTATCTCAAAAGCGTGCAAACATGTTGATTCTGCTATCAAACAAAGCTGACTTCAATACAATACCAAATAAATGAGAAATTATATAGCATCAATTGAAAATATTAGGTGCATGAAGGTTTTGGCATGATTAAAATTATTTCCCACAGAGGTATGATTTTTAAGTCGCACCTGGAAGGTAATAATGCACTGATACAAGAAAAGGATGAGGCAGATACTGACTGGGAAAGAAATTTAGAACTTTTAATCTATGTCAAAGGGAGAAAGTCAAGCCCAATCTTAGGCAAGATAAACGAAGGCTAATTCTAACATGTCTCGTATAAATTTCTCCTGCATCAAGCGAACACGAAGTTTTATTTTTTAACCCACAACTTCCTACAGGCTTGCATCTTCCCTTTCAAGTACTTTTGTTTTCCATGCTATGAGGTGTGAACCCGTCCGCCATTACTGGCAGTAAAGATTACTTGATAAAATTCATCAATTTTGATTTTTAATTCTTCCATCATGTAATGAACCTATTTCACTTACCATATTTTAAATAAAACAGATATGATATCACCATAGCCAAGTTATATTAATGCCAACGAGAAATGGCGATTCCACCAGTTAATAAGGCTCAGCTCAATCCAACACAAAATACATGGGAAATTATATAGCATTAAATTTAAGTCATAGGTGTTTGAAGATTTTGGCATAAATGATGTAGCATATTCAGAAATATCAACACTTTTGGAAAAAAGTCATAAAACACTTACAATGAAAAGCAATGAACTCAACAAAACAAAATATATTATCTAGAGTTAAAAACAAATTAAAACAGGTCTCAAAATCATCAATATCAAAAGAAACACCTGACTATACAAAAGAAATATCTCAAAATTTAAGAAATAATATTGAAAAAGGATTGGCCAAAAGGCTATGTCCCAATGCAAAAATTACAAGTTGTGATGCACTTTTACAACCGCCTCTTGGAAAATTTATGCAAAATAGCAAACAAGAAAAACAAGATAAAAAAGACAAAAAAGTCTTTCAACTAAAACCAATAAAGCGAATTGTGAAAGAATGAGGAAAAGATGATTGAAGCTATTGATAGCGCAAAAAGAGAAATTAATAAAAAAATTGTTGCTAACACTGTTTTAAAAAAAACACCAAGAGGAACTGAAAGACAACTTTGTCAAAAAGTGAAGGAAAGATTAAAGATTTTTAAAAAATGGCAGAAAAGTATTTTCAGTGAAAACGTGTTCAAACAAAAGAATTGATACCACAAAATAATT
Source organism: Phenganax subtilis (assembly GCA_025434845.1). Taxonomy (NCBI): domain Eukaryota; kingdom Metazoa; phylum Cnidaria; class Anthozoa; order Malacalcyonacea; family Clavulariidae; genus Phenganax; species Phenganax subtilis. Next base: position 8,575 of record JAOBYK010592777.1, on the reverse strand, counting down.
ACCAAAATATCGAGATAAAACACATAAATCAAATAAAAGAGGCATTAATATGGAGAGATATTTAGAAAATGTCCCAAAGGATAGAAAAATTTGACAATTAAAAACATGACAAAGTTTTTGATTTGAAACCGTCCACAAAATAAGGTAACTTTAGCAATCTTAATATAAATCGTGTTAAGAGTTTATATATACAACATCCAAAACCAATTAAAACTTAAGAGATCAAAATCATTTGAACAAATAATAGAAAAAAAAATTCAAGCAGAAAAAAACAACTTATAATCATTTTTATTGCAATTAGCAGAATGGAAACATTCGATAAAATATATCAATTGAAAGAAATAAAAACTCAAAATCAAAGGTTAAAAAATACATAAACTTTCAAATAAAAATCAAACAAATTTAGAAATAAATCGAACGCAACTAGAGAAATGATGGAAAAATGAAAACTCTTACTTCCTTTTTGATACAGATTAAGAAGATTTAGGCAAAAACCATTAAAACCAGCAACTTGTAAAAAACCAAGACAAAAAGCTGCTATAGGAACAAAGTTAAAAGAATGCTATCGTTTGGTGGTGCACCCACGTTCCAAAAAAATTTAAATTCAACCCTTAGAAAAATATAATCAAATGAAATATCCAATTATGAGTTTCTACAATAGGCTGCCAGAAATCAAATTGCGACAAAATGCATTAAAAGGAAACCTTTCCATTCTAATTTCTCGATTAATATTAGAATGTTCTAGGAGTAAATGAGATCCATAATCAGATGAAAGAAAAAATCGAGACAGAGATCACTTCACTACTAAAAATTATAAAGTTTCTTAAAAAACCGTCATTGAGAAAATTTATCAAAAAATCTTCAATAAAATATCAGCATCAGTTGCTTAAAAGCAAAAGTAAAGATTCTGCTGGAAAAATTGGAAAAAATAATAGAATTGGATAACAATATCGGTAAAAGTATATCATTACATTGATCATCTTTTATTTCAACACCAAAAATATTGTGTGATCAAAAACAACTAAAATCCGTAAATTTAAATCTACAAGGTTTTAAATTAACTGTTTCAGTTGCATTATTTACCAACGCTAACAATTTTAGAAATAGAATTAAAATCTATTAATAAAACAATCAGACACACTAAATTGGAAAGGTGTCAGTTCTCCCACTCTGGTAGAATATATTGAATGCTTTGAAGAAAACAATACAAAAATCAATACATTTGTATATAATGGAGAAGATAACATATATCCAATTGCTGAAATTCATAATGAACCGAATAAAAAATTGGTGGTAAGTAGTTCTGGAGTTCTATGCCCATCAATTAAAAGTGTAGTCATGCGTGACAAGTGACCATGCAGTGGCGGAAGAAACTATTTCAGAAAACTAATTAAATGAAATTCTGCAAAATCCTGTACGTTTTTCACGTGAACTACCAATCATTCATACAAATTAGTTTGCTCACTTTCAAACATGCTTATTTCAAATTTAGCTTGATCAACTTGAGCTTGAGAGAACAGGTGACAAAAAGTTACACAACCAAGAAAAAAACCGCCTAAAGTTTGAACCCCCCGTGGAAACCCAAAAGTTAAACTAAAAACAGCATTAAAAGGAGCAAAGAAAACGCAACAACCTAAAATGAAGACACCTATTTCATTGGAAGTACCGAAGTCAGAACACAAGCTGATAAAAGGCAAAATATTTATGGCAGAAATAACAAAAAGAGACCCCATCAAAAGAGGGTTGTTATGTTCCCCTGATATTAGAACAGAAAATAAGTGATATCAATGATGATGATAGATTTTCAAATCAAGGCCAGCAATTACAATATGTGTCAGGGTCAGGGGCAGATGCTTTAAGGTCAGTGAGTCTAAATACTTTCGCTTTCTCCTCTGCAGAGTATTTATCTGTTTATAATACATGAAAATACAGAAGGATGGGTGCTGCGGAAATTGGAAGCGCGGGCAGTATTGGGGAGAGAAGGGAACAATGAAGCCTCTGCCTTATTTGCTTCGATTTTTTGCTTAGAAGGTCCAAAAGAGGTGCATCTTTAAATATGGCCGCCATCCTCAAGTTTTAATGACATATGCAGCACAAAAAACGTTACTTTAAATACGAGAAGTGGATTTTCAGATATATTTTAATTTATTCATCAATGTTAAGGGAAAGGGGAATAAGGTAGAAACAAAAGTTGATGAGGTCAACGAAGTCAAGTGTGATGTTTACATACTGAATAATTAGTGTCATAATTTATCCTTAGATGGTAAAACTCTTCTCAGTTTTCTGTTGTGTGCGTTTTTGGTCCATGATATTTACTTCCATGGATTTCCATTAGTCTTTCATAACTTAGTGCAATCATTACAAATTTCACCTCTAAATTCTATGTGCATATGTACAAGTTGATAATGCTGTCATAATCCGTCTTGAGAAAAGCAATGAGGATTGTTATCTTCATAAAATGTACAGCAAAACATTCGCATCTCGAAAAGCTGGCAAACAATGTCTTTAACAGGAGGTGCTACTGAGCCTACCTCTGCCATATTCTGTTCATTAGGTGCAAAATATGCCAATGCCTCCCTTTTCCCACCTAATTTTGCAAATCAAATATGTGAGAGGCTTCAGTGCTCACTTCTCTCCCCAGTTCCAGCCGCGCTTTCATTTTCAGCCGCCGCCATCTTTATGTTTTTCCATGTATTATAAATGTGCAAAGTCTCTGCCAAAGACAGAGTGCATTGGTGAAGCAGGCACTACATTCTTTTAGAAAGATTCAGAGATACAGAAAGATGGTGAGCAGACCAATGAACCGTTATAAAAGAAAAATACACGGTCAGGAGTACATCCTAAGTCTTTTAGATGTGGATGTATACCACCTTGGCAACGAGCCTCTCAAACCTACTAAATGTATAAAACATTAACCTAAACTGACACCTAAGCCTAGAACTTTGGTTAGACAAAAAAAAATGAATGGTATGATTGGTTGGTAAGCTACGTTTCAGAAAAAATGAAAACTAATTTCTCGTGCCCATACACCAAAATGAACATTCAAGTTATAAGTTTATACAGCAACAACAACCAGCCAGGAGCTAAACTACAAAAACAAGCACTACAATGATGACTAACTACGCACAAAATGGTCGACGAAAACAGTTACGATCAGGAGTCATGTTTAAAAAACCGTGTTAAAACTGAAGTTATAAAATAACTGAATAAATTAGTAAATAACTATGTAGAATTACAATTAATTTATTTGATGAAAGAAGAAATAAGAGAAGAGATAAAATAAAATCTAGACACACAGATTACATCAGTTGGGTGAATCACAGAATCCTAGAAACTATCAACATTAAAAAACTTACAAAAAGTAGGTGAATAAATATTAACTTCATTTGCTGAAAAACAAAAACAGGATGTGGATTGCAATTTTAAAATGTAATAGCAAGTAAATGCAAGCCTCTAGAATGATCATCTTCCATAGAAACCCCAATATAAAAAACTGATAAGAAAGCTACTACAAATCCGCAAAATATGTATCAAGAATGTTTAAAATATGCGTTGGACATTGCATTATTTACAAAAACATTTCCACGATTAGCTAAAACACTCATAAAAATGCCAATAAATTAAATTGGACTGGCGTTAGGTTTCAAAAACCATTGCACGATAGTCTAGAGGTAAAAAATATAATAACATTAAAATCAATGTATTTGGATATAATGCACATAACAAAATATTTCCGATGAGTCATATTCTTGATGGACCGAAAACCAGATTACTAATTTTAGAGAATAAACATTATATTGTTACAAATGACATGTCCCGACTTCTTTTAAATCAAATAACAAAGAAAAAAACAAAAACATTCATATGCGATCACAGCTTCAAACACTTTGGTAAAGAACCAACCATAAAACGAATCGGGGATCCCACAATTAAGTAAAAACAATACTTCGAAAAAAAGATGACATGATTAATTTTAAAAACATTTAACAAGCAGCACAAGTGCCATTTATAATTAATGCAGACTTTGAATGCTTTACAAAACCAATAGAGTATGACTTGGTTAAAACATCAAGTGAATAAAAAAACACGAACCGAGTGAATTTTCTTCGTACCCAACATGTTTTGATTACTCCGAATTTAAGCCTGAACTAAAACACTGCACAAAAAAAAACGAAAATGAAGACATAACACAAATATATGTAAGTGCAACAGAATCTACAAAAAGAAGAATACATAACTTGGTTCACTTCCAAAATGAATCAAAATTACACAATACAACAAAAATGATTTTTACACTGCGACACATTGTTATACATGTCATAATCCACTAAATAATTACAAAGTCAGAGACCATTGTACCTATAGCAGTGAAAACAGAGGAGCCGTGCAGAATGAATTTAACCTTTTAGGGAAGGAGCCAAAGTTTATAGCTGTTGTATATCACATTTTGGAAGGATATGATTCTCATCTGTTTATAAATGCGCTCATTGCTAAAATTAATTGCATACCTAAGATAGAAGAAATAATATTAGTTATTTAAAAAAAACATTGATACAATTCAAAGCGAAGACAGCGGAAAACAATTCTAAGTAAAACAGCAACTATGATTCATAGATCCATTTAGATTTGTGGCTAGTAGCTTAAGTAATTTAGTAAACGAGTTAGAAAAATCTAAACTCAATTCGCTTAAAATCTTTTACCCGGATCACATAGACCTAATTAGAAGATAAGGTGTTTATTGATATGTTTATTTGGACTCATTCGAAAATCTATCAGGAAAACAACTACAACCCAAAGATAAATTCTATTCAAAATTAAATTACACACACATATCAAATGAAGACTACTCACACACAAAAAATTTCAGGACTGCATTCATCAGGAAACCAAAGAAAGAATACCATTTTATTATATAAACATGAATGTTATATAGAGTTTTGCGCCACTGAGAAAAATCGTATTTGAACAAATGTAAAAATACAATATATTTACATGTAAAAATATCATTTTCGCAAACCAATCTGAAGCCGCATAGGAAATATGTTTGGCCAATCAGTGATGTTGTAACATGTTTATATAATGTTTATATAATAAACAGAATATTACATGGTTGCTTGGAATTATGGATTTTATTTCTCGTGTTGAACAGAATACTTCTTACTTGTTTGCTATGCTCACTCGTAAGCAATATTCTGTTCAACAGTCGAAGTAAAATTCATATTTCCATGCAGCTATATAATATTCTCTATATCTTTGCTTGGGAACATATGTGTTATTACTATCAGACGTTTTACCATCCCCATGAAAAGTACGTCAGAAGAATTACCAATTAATCCTCTATGGTATTACACGCGTAAGCGATTAGCGTGAGACACAGCATTGAGGCTTAGAAACATACAATTAGAACCACTATCTGAACAAGACATGTACCTCATGAAAGAACATGGAACTCGCTGAAGTGTGTCAAGAGGCATGCAGAGGCAAATATTAAATACTTATGCAATTATAATCCAAATGAAGACTCCAAATACATTCCTTACTTAGACGAGAACAGTCTTTACAGATGGGGAATCAGTAATGGGCTGCTTACGCATATTTTCAAATGGATGACATCACGTGAATTAAAAAACTGGCGGAAAATTCCGTGGATATTAGAAGTTGATCTAGACTACGCTGAAGACCTCTATGGTAGCAACAATGACTATTTTTTACTTCCAGGAAAAATTATGGTTCAACGGGTTGACAAACTCATTAAAACTTTAATTAATAAAAGAACTATGTAATATGTCACATATCATTAAAGAAATAAGTAGAAAAACCACTCATATTAACGAAAATTGATAAAGGATTTAAGTTCAAAGAATCAACTTGTTTAAAGTCATAGATCGGAACTCAATACACACTTACAAGAACAGACACTAAAATTATTTTGAAAAAGATTTCTTCAAACTAATGAATAATTCAGAGTTTTGAAAAACGACGAAAAACATAAGAAAGCAGGTTGAGGTTCAATTAGTTACAAACGAACGTGAAGCTGAAAAGCTCATTCAGAAACAAAATTAGGAATCATTTACAATATTCTCGTAAAATTTAGCTGTGCTTCACATCTATAAAACAAAAATCGTTCTTAATATACCAATATAATTAGGAACGACTATTCTTGATTTTTCAAAAAGGCCTAATATACGAATTACATTATCGTTGCATAAAACCCAAATATGAACACAAAGCAAAGCTATTGTTCACAGACACAGATTTATTATGTTACAAAATTAAAGCAAACGACTTTTACGTAAATATTTTCCAACATGTGGGAACACTATTTGCTCGACTAAATATCTGATGTCCCATAAATTGGGAATTCCAACATGTAAGAATAAGAAAATCCCCGGATTGTTCAAAGAAGAACACCAGGGGGTTCAAATTACTGAGTTTCTAGGCTTTCGAAGTAAGCTTTATAGTTACAAAAAAGAAACCGATCATGAAGGAAAGAAATGTAAAAGGCTAAGAAAATGTAAAAGACAAAACAATAGGATTTGAAGATTGAAAAAAGTGCTTAGACTCCGATGACCAAACAACAAGACCAATGAATGTAATTCAATCCAGAGGCTACTAATTGTTCACAGAAACAGTGAATAAAATAGCACTCAAATTGGACCAGGATAAACATTATAATTTCGTAGATGGAGTCAGCACATAGTCTCTTGATCAATACAAACTTGGTCTTAATTTCATAACGACCATTTTTCACAATAAATATTTAATTAATTTTATCAGCTTGAGCCAGAGTTTTACAACTCAAACGTAAAAATTTACTTGTTCTATAAATGCTTGGAAACGAATCTATCGATTGACTATTTACATGTGTTAACATAAATTTTCTGGGTTTACTTCTACAAAACAGCATTTTTTATTGTATAAAACAAAAACATATAATAAAGAATGAACTCTTTAGACCAACACAAAAAAGAAATTAACAAACACAAATTCGTAGACAAGTGTGAAAAAGAAGCACCAGGACTTGATTTCACAGATCAGGCAGAAGAATTGTTAATTGCACTTGCAAAACACGGAGAAAAACTAGGATATAAAGTTCAATACTGTCCAGAAACAATACACGGACGTTGACAGTTTACGGTTACAAATAATTTAAAACTTTATCGAAAACCCATTCAGCGGTGATTGCTTTCACACGTTTCCCAACATGTGCATTTTCCTGCTTCTCATCAGAACACTTGTAATTGTAATTCAAATGCGGTTCTGGCTTTTCTTTCGTTTGATCCAACGTGATGTTGATATCTTCATTTGCATCCAACAATTGTTGTTGATGAAGAATTATATTTTCTTGCCTTCCAATTTTTTCTTTGTACCATTTTTCTTTGGCTTTCGTTAATTGTTTAAAAGCTAGATTGTGTCTTTTCATTTTTTTTCAAACTTTTCAATAATTTATTCTACTAAACAAGAATCCAGCAACAGCAAAAGCAAACCATTATGTACTCCACATACTACGGATGCAGCCTTTTACTTATTAGATACCTTTATTTTCCGATGTTTTCTTAAATTTTTTTTTCTTCGATTTATCTAACAATCGCAGGTCCAATCTTTACAGCTCTGGCTAGTTTAATTGTTTCGTTGATATTTTTAGGTGTTCCAAGACTTTCTCCAAATGCTTTTTGCTTACCATGAATACTCCAACAGTAGAAAACGTTGTCACAGCTCCAGAATAAATTTGAATTATCTATTCCTTCTTTTGTGGATTAGTAGTCTTTAAGTATATGTAATTTTGTTATTAGTCCAATGTGTCTAATTTGACTTGCGTTATTGTTCATGCTGGTACTGGTTCTTCTTCAATGGGGCTTAGTGGTTGTGGTTTTTTCACTTCAACTTGTGAAAAAAAAAATTCCTAGTCCAATGTAGACTCTTGCCCAATTATTGGCAAATAATGCCAAGATTCCTCTTTGGCTTGTTCTTTTTCGAATTTTTCTAATTTGCTTATTTCACAGCTTTGGACACTGCAGTGAATCTCTAGCCAGGTTCTACCCTTTTCAGATTGTTTTGTTTTTCTTGCCTAGAAATAACTGGTCTTTGCCTTGAAGAATTGTCTTGTGTAGTTGTCGTAACAATTAAAAAGTTGTCTTCCATTGACTTATAGATAAAATTTAGGTCATCTAAGTTCCACTTACAGTTATCTTAAGTTTATTTAACAAACAAATTTCAAGTTAAGTTAAAACATCTAACAAGTAATCTATATCTTAGTGAAAATCTTGCGAACTGTCAACCCAAAACTCTAACTAGACTCATTTCAAAATTTGTTCCACCACCGTGTTTCATTCTAATGTAGAACCATACTATATCTTCTGCAAGATTGATCAAATTCCCCAAGTAAAAGGATTCATCGTGTTTATACACGTTAAATCCCACTGAAGGATCCCAATTTCATTTTAGACAAGTTGTTGAGAATACCACGAAAATATCTCTCGAAAAGTAACTATAGACCAATTTATGCTTTTCCTTCCTGTACGTCGGATCTACTCCGCTTGTATTTTTGCATGCTAGATGTTGCAATTTCACGCAG
>JAOBYK010592666.1:0-11454 GCA_025434845.1 Phenganax subtilis | reverse complement strand
ATCATATTCTCTTTGCTAGTTATAGCTATTACTTGTTGAGTGCAAGTAGTGTGAAAATACAGATTCTGGCAGATTTTTGTATATTTACTATTATGCATATTTAATGAGGTAGATTTTAGTATAAATCCAAGATGGCGCTAAAGTATAAGGTGCTATTACGCATTTTATAAATCCAAGATGGCGCTAAAGTATAAGCTACTATTACGCATTTTATAAATCCAAGATGGCGCCAAAGTATAAGCTACTATTACGACAATTCCAAGACAACCCAAAGTATTATTATTACGAAATATATTTTTGTATAATTTACTCGTCATCCATAATTAATGATCGATTTAATCTCTTCAAAATATTTTGAAATCACGTATCTAAACCCTTTAGCGACGTAGTCATACATTATTTCTCCTCGGGTTTCTACTAATTCTTCGGGAACGTCCATAATTAATTGTTTTAAAATCTATACAGAGTCCTTTATATTTTCCATAACTCTTGTGAATAACTATATTTGGACCAACTCGCGGACATCCATAGTCCATGATTACTTTTTCTTTGGACGTAATCATCTTTATTTTTTCCGTAAGTTTTTCGATTTTGAGAATCAATTTTTTAAAGTTTTCCGGCAAATCTATGACCCCCTCCAGCAAAATTTTTTGCTTTTTGTTTTTTACTATAATGAATGAACGAACGTAACGAACCGCAGATTTTAAGCATTTGTGAACAATTACTAAAACTATCTTCCGCAAAAGAAATAAAGTATACGCAATATTTTATATTAAAAGAGCATCTGAGAAAGTACTCGTGCAAATTTATCAAGATTACAAAAGAGATCAAATGAATAAAACAAATGATATGCTTACGGACGTCGTCATAGGAAAATTCTCTGAGCTTATGCAACATTTAGATCTAATAGAAAATGCTACGCAAATGGGGAGAGAACTTTCGGACAATGAACCTTTTCGACAGGATATAAAATTTATCTTAAAGTACATCACCCCTTATATTCCACTCATTGGAGTTTTATCGGGATCCTTAATCGTAGGTAAACATGTTGTAAGTAAAAATATGAGTTCGCAAGAAACTAATAATAAAGAAGAGCCATGTCAAGAATCACAAGAAATGATAAAAGAGAACCTTAAGATCCAACCTTCGGAGTCTTAAACGAGATTTCTAATAAGTTGAAAAAGGATGCAAAGTATCCGCTTTCGCCAGAAACATATGGAGATCCGTTCAACATGATCATCGTAGGAATGACATGCTGTGGAAAAACGCATTATTTGCTAAACATGTTAGAGCAATATGACATGGGTTATTTTGATTACATATTTTTGATATGTCCAACCCATGAATGGAATAAAACTTATCAAACTTGGCCTTACGACAAAGATGAATACTTCATTGTTATAAGTTGTGATCAAGACAACGTCGAATCTTTTTTAAGACAAATCGTAGAATTTGCAAAAGATTCAAACTCCTGTAAACTTTTCTAGACGATTTAAATCGTTGAGCTCAACTTCTTCATTAATGATATCGTGTGTTTTTGGCTCTATGGTTCTAATATCGTTCTTTAGTCTTATCTTATTAGCTGCTAGTCTTGTTATTTTTTCTAAAGTATCATACACAGCTTCTTTTTCTGGATCTGTTTCTTGTAGTTTCTTTAGTCTCCAATGATCAGCTTCGTTCTCCAAGTTTTCTAGTTTTTCTTCCGTTGTTTGTCCTTCTGGCATGTCTAAGTATCCACGAGCGGTTCTTAGTTCTTGGGTTGTTAATATTTGTTCTTTACTTTGTATATTTTCCAACATATCGTCTATTTCTGTTTGTAGTTTTTCTATAGAGTCTCTACTTACTTGACTTGTAATTTCATTTAGACTATCCCTGCTTATCGTGTCTAATTCTATGTTTTCTTCGATTTGAGCCTGTGAGGTGCTATAATGCTCGGCTTGAGCTTTTCTGGACAACTCTTTAAATCTACTTATAGTTTCTTGAGATCTTTTATCTCTCGAGTAGACAAACTTACTGTTGTTGCCTTTTATTATGATTTTTTGTCCTTCAAACTCTTCTCCTATGACTTGTCCTCCTTCGCTTATTCTTATTTTAAAATTTTCTACTAGTTCTTTAGAATGAGGCTCGTCTTTTATGAAAACGTTGTGCTCCAAGAAATTTAGTAAAAAGTCTTTTTTATCATAAGTTTCCGCTCTTTTCAAGTCTGGAACGTCTCTTCCTATGTTGGGGATGTCAACTTCATCATGAGTGTTATCCGAATCTAGATCAGGCGCCATTGGTTCTACTGGCTCTATAAAAGAGGTTTCTTCAGGGTTTTCTAACACGTTAGTTTCCTGTTCTCTCTTCATGTTATCGTCTTTAACATTTTCATCAAACTTTTCCATTTCAGTCTCAAATCTATCCATTTCAATTTGTTCGCGAGCATAATCATCAAGGTCAAAGTCTTTAAATTCTACTTCCATTTATTTAAAGAAAAATCGAGTTTTCCAAGGGTCCTCTAAGAATTATTTAGATTTTGTATCAGATTTCTTAACCCAAGAGTTATGTTTGCTATCATAACCTAACCATTTTACTAATGCCTTTTTCGACTCTATAAACATCATCCTGCTTATCCACGGGTGAGAGTTCTTCTTCGTAGAATTTTCCTAACATAGGTTTGGGCTCAGTTTTTTCGCTTTCTTTAATTTCATATGTGGTGGATCACCTCGAAATACTTTATAAATTTTGAAAATTTTTTCGGTGAAATTAGCTTCGTATCCTTTCTCAAAAATATTCTTATATTTGCTTACTCTAACTTTATCACCTATTTTATAGCGCGGCAGCCGATATTTACCAGTCCAATGACCATACAGAGTTAACCAAACTTGCTCGGCATTGTTTTTATTTACATTGGCGGGTTTCATCAAAATAGTTCCATGTTTAGTATTGTTATAATTGTACACAAGCTCATCCAAAACGTCTATCCATTTGTAGGTTTCTTTGGAGTAAAAGTATTTCCACATGATCGTTTTAAGAGTTTTACTAAATCGTTCGATGATGGCTGCTTTTTTTCAGACTTTGTAGAGAAGTAGTTTATGTTATGGTTTTCTAAGAGATTTCTTACACCTACGTTGTTAAATTCTTTACCTTCATCGAATTGAGTCTTGTCTGGGTCTTTTCCAAACCTAGACTTAAACTCTTTTAATAATTTTTCGACGGCTTCGGTCATATTTTGGGTGTCTTTTTTACGAACTGGGATGGCGAATACGTAACGACTTAAGATTTCCACAGCGGTGAGGATGCAATTATAACCTTGGTTTTTGTATCTAAGTTTACTCATGTCCACGAGATCTAATTGTATTTGTTCACCGAGCTCGTTCACATAAGTCTGACTAAATTTATGTTTTTTAACGATACGTTTATACCTGGTGTAGGTGTCTTGGGTTTTTAACCATTCTCTTATTAGTTTTCTAGTAATGAGGAGGCCATCTTCGAGGACTTTTCTATAAAGTGCTTCCACAGATCGATAACCTGATTTGGGGTCGTAGTATAAATTTTTAGTTCTTGCTCTTTTTAAAGTTTGATGGTTCAATAATTTTATTCGAACTCCCCGCAGTTGTATTCGATTCGCTCATGTTCATTTATTGTATATAAACCTCCAATAATACGGATCCGATATCCACATCACCTATGCTTGTGCTGATGTTAAATTTTTTTTATTATAAATTCCATCACGTATTTGAACTGACGACTCCATGTCTTTGTATTGCATTACGGATCCGTTTAAACTTTGCGTTGTCGTGATAGGTAAAGCTACTATAGCAGAACTTAGTTTTCCATTCGCGTCAAAATTTTTAGACTTGTCCACGATGTCGCAATTCACCATGACGTATCTTAATCCTAAGTTTATATCAGCTGGGTGCTGCGGCTTTGTCCAGATGTCGTGGTTTATTTTTTTATCATGAGAAAATCCTAAAAGCTGGCCAATATAATACAAATCTATGGTTTTTGTTTTGCGAAAAATCTTTACATGGTTGTCTTGCGTTATTAGAAGCTCGATGTTTTCCGACTTTAATTTCTTGACGATATTCTCAAAGGTCCAATATCCTTCATCGAGTTGTACATATTTTGTTCCAACTTTAGATTTATAAATCGATTTTTTTATGTCTTCTTTTATATTCGATTTAGACTCATCCTTTATCAAAATAGGCTAAGCTCCTTCAGGTAACTCACTTTTCTTAACATATCTAGGAATATTAGAATCCTCACCTCTTTGTCATCGATCTTTTATACGTTGTCGAAGTTGTGAACCATCTGGTATTTCGATTTTGGGAGTTAATTTTTAATTTCATGTCTTCTTTTATTATAGGTTTTTTCATGTTTGTTTTTTCCAAGGGTTTTTCATTTTTGGAAATCGATTTTTTAACGTTTGATCGGGAGATTTGATGTCTTCTTTTATTATAGATTTTTCATGTCTTCTTTTATTATATGTTTTTTTATTTATAAAATGCGTAATAGTAGCTTATACTTTAGCGCCATCTTGGGTTTATAGAATATGTAATAGTAGCTTGTACTTTAGCACCATCTTGGATTTATACTAAAATCTACCTCATTAAATATGCATAATAGTAAATATACTAAAATCTGCCAGAATCTGTATTTTCAAACTACTAGTGCACTGTGTTTGAGTACAATACTCAGAAGAGGTAAATTAGGGAACAGGTGCAGCAGACTGTGAAATTCTAAAGCAGCAGACGCTGAGCTTGAACGATGCATTTCAACTGGATTAGTCTTGATTAAATGACGTTCAACTTGACATTTCTTTATCACCAAGTTAAATACGAAGTTCCTTGCTCAATAAAAAATCAAGTCATATAGCGATTTTGAGTTGCTTTTAGCTGATAAAACGGATGAATGAGTCTAGAATAAGCCCAAATGCATCGTGTGACGTATGCTGCCCATTATGTCATTGTAAAGCATGTTCCAGAATCAAGCCATGCGGTTGCTTGGTGCACTACAAATAGTTCCTGGCTAAGTTCTGCTTAACAAAGCAATACTTACAAGACATTTTGAGTACCAAGAAGAGTTAAATTATGCTTCAATTCTTGCACCAGTTCCTGTAACGAAGAAGAAGGTCGTTATACTGATAGTCAAGCAAGATCAAATATTCAACGCAACGCCTTGACTCCTAAAAGAAGACAACAGTGAAGCAAAAGGTCTCAATTTTTCATATCACCATGGTTGTTTAATTAGTACGCCAGTCTCTAGCTCTTTTCGTGAAGTCGACTGTAAAACTGAATGTTGTGTAGTTTTATCGCGCACCTATAATGAGCAAATAGTACGATCCGTGCAATATTGCTCTGTATGGACTTTTAGCTGTGTGGAGCGTCAATGAAATGAGCTGACCATGAAATTGAGAGGCTGTACTGAGCTGAAACTAACGACTTGTCTTGGAGACTTGTGAGTTAAAAGTTCGAGCTACGAAGCATGCGCGTATAATATTCCTGACCCGGGCTGAAACAAATTGAATGGCAAAAGTCATTTGTAAGGTTGGCTTTCAAAACTTGTCCCTACTTCCCCAACTTCCATGTTGGAATTGTTCTTTTCTACAAGAGAAGCATAAATTGCCGGTTATATTGCAACAGCATTCTCAACGGCAAAATTCCAGCGTACACAAGGAACACTGAGTACGACGCAGGCTAAGTGTCAACAATCGGTATTGGTCTTGTAGCGAAACTGGGAAGAGTTTTGCCCTTTTCATGGAAAGCAGTTAAACTGTAATGAGAGCGCTGGGCACAAACAAATTGTGCCCAATTTTAGCATTTCTATAACATCGTCTACTGTACACCAATTTATTTAAACAAAACACGTAAGTTTGTGTAGCGTTTAGTGTACAGTGCGATATAATGTTACTCAAATATATACGACATTTATATAACCATGTAATCCTGCGCGACTCTAGTATCTATAGGTGCATACTCAATGATTCCCGAAGACAATCCAAGTTCAATTGTAATCGTCTGTTCAAAATGTGCATGGAAAATTAATACACAGCAAAGCAAATATTTTACTTGCGTAGCAATGTCTAATTGTGTTTGAAGTACATAAGCGTTATATTATACACACCCAATCCTTCCTTGTTAAAAATTGACAAATAACACTTTCAAAAAAGGACGTGACATCCTCCTTATACACATCTATGCGACTATATCCTACACTCTGCACTGGAGTCATATAACAAAAACAGAGTGGGACACCCTGGATTCATATCCCATATTTCAGTATAACTAACATTGTTTATCAAAACTAGCCAGTAGCTGCGTCCTGTACCAAAAGGCATTTTCATGATAATTTTAATTTTATGGTCATTACATGGCTCCTAAAATTCCTTTAATCATCTTGCTTTGCTCAAACCAAAAAAACATTGTGGTTGCTTGTGGCGAAAAGTATTTAGAGGAGTACTGCGTGTCCCAAACTCCCAATGAAAACATGGACACTCTTCCGAGGGGGACCGGGGTGTCGGGCTCTCTCCAACTTTTCGAGTATTTGTTTTGACTGTATAGCGAGTTCCACCGACTTCTACGATGGTCACTGTGCTTCAAAAATACTTCAAAGTATTTCACTTCCCGTCTTTATTTAGTTTTACGTCCTATGTTATCATAGATTGCCCATAACGACGCCGCTGACCAGTATTTACAACAGGTGCAGATATGCGCCTGTCTTGTCTATGATCTAGTGCCGACCCCATAGAGGATTTCATTTAACATAAATGTAAACGACTAGACGTTTATAAACGTATAAAGCACATAAAGCCTCTACAGAGAAGAGAGGGGATCGGGGATTCGGGAGAGGACCAGATACGGAACGAGACCCGGGGATGTTTGAGGCCCCAGAATTCAATAGAATTCGAATGACGATAAACTCCAGCTATCAGAAAAGTTTTCTCAACAGTTCCGAAAATCTGCAATCGACTAGTGCAATTTCAGGCTAAAACGCTCCATGGTCGATTAAGTACTAACTGTGATTTAAAAAGCCAACAAAATAAACGCATTTCATAAAGTTTTCAAAACATCTCCTCAAATTTGTTTGGCCACATTACGAACTTCATATACTCAGTGCAAGAGTACTTTGATATTTATAGTCATTATCAGTTCACATTAGGGGACTTCATTTGTGTTATGTAAGCCCCGCATGACGCCTTACAACTTGCCATAAACTATAATGGTATAAATAACATTTCACATATCATTTCATGCAAAAAGTCGTATTTTTGAAAACACTACATATTTGTACAGAATGCTTGTACATGGGCTGGATTTATTCCAGAGCGAGGCAAGGAAAGTTCATTTCCAGAGGTTGTACATAGCTACATGGTTCGTCGTATATGACTAATATCCAACTTGGCACTACGTGCCTCGTAGGCTATCAGCTCAGAAACGACTCGAGTTCGCAGCATAACTATTAAATTATTTGACCTATGGTAAAGACTTGTCAATTGATTAACTTCAGCATGTGGTATCGAAATGTATGATTCTACACATTTTTCCGTGTTAACACAGCTCATGCAGTTTTACGGCGGAACAGAGACCCAGAAAACCTTTTACCGCTAGAGAATATGAAAGCACATTAACTTGAAGCAAACGTATGTATGAAATGTTCCGATTAGCTGTATCAATCAGCAAACCAATATATTCCATCAAAACCAATGGCTCGACCAAGGACACAATTATAATGCATACCTTATCGTGTGCTGTATGTCTGTCTTTTCCAATTACGCTGCCAACTGCAAGATATGTTCCTTCACAAAGAGCAAGAACGCCGACTGGTTGTGAACTGTAAAGAATACAGATCGATGATTCAACCTGTTTATGCCTGTGGCTGATCTCAAATGGATAAACACCAGTGCGTGATCGCTAAGGTCAACAATATTCGTTCGCGTCACACCACTGTAAGATGTCAACAGACGCGCTTCACCTGTTCACCACTTCCATGAATGCGAACATGGATTTAGCAAAATGATATTGTCCATATAAACAGAATGGAGTGGACTGATTCGAGCGAAAAACATGTTCTCTGGTCCGCCCAACTCCAAATCTGTGGTGCATGATGGCCGATGGGCTATCCTTGGGGAGCGGGCCAGTGGGGGAATATAATTATTACTAGTTATTTTGGCTATCAACAAAAGCATCACAGGGCATCACATATTTTCAGTGAAACATATCACACATATTGATTCAGGAATCTGCACTATTTTAAAGTGCATTGCAAATTGTATTGTTGAAAGACCGAAGTTAATCTGATAACTCTTAAATTCCAACATATAAAATATATTTACCATTCCCTGTTGTCACTCTCACTTTCTTGTTTTAAAAATAGCATTATTTATTTTTTAAGGCAGCTTTGATATTAGTTTCTTATATACTTGTACTAACTCACCCTCAACTTTCTCTGTTGGACGAAACCGAAGTGACTAGAGAAGACCTACGACTTTCCGCTTAGTAATAACAGTCGAGTCTGTTGTAGTTGACAAACCCTTTTTACCTGAAAAAACTTGTTGTTCCCACCTAGAATTGAACACAATCAACTTCTTTTCCTATTTATTTTAAATAAGATTACTTTTGCGATCATCCAGTGCCACCGTCATCAATCTGCAATTACCTCTTAAAAAAAAAACTTCCCATCACGTTCTGCCCAGCAGTTTTACACCCAGAGGTCATAGCGAATAAAGTTTCTTTGTATATCAGTAATGACTTACGTTATCTTTGTGATGTCGTCAGAACATCATATGGGAAACTATTTCATGGGCGGGTTGTTAGAAGTTTGTTTAGCTTAAACGGTGGATAAGTCAGAATTTAAAAACACTCTTACATGTCTTCTGAAACTTTCAAATCAAATCTTATTTAGTAAAACAATGAGTAAATACATAATTATTGTATTCAGTTAAAAAACTTTCATTTTAGTTGTTCAAGAAGTAAAGAAGATTTCTACTTTGAACTTATCCACCGTTTGAACTAAACGCGCTTCGAACAACCGACCCATGACATTGGTGTAACAAAGATTTGCCAGATCATTCAAACTATCCAGTGTGTATCCCCTAGCCTCAGAAGTTCGTTCTTGAATTGAATGAACACGGGGTTGTACGAAAGCGGATGGGGTCGGGGGATACACTTTGCAGGAAAATTTTAAAATCTAAAATCTGGGAAGCTTATTTCTCGCAATATGAGCGTTGAATTTAACAACATTTTCTTGACGTGATGAAATGAGTAGAATTCGGCGTATCTTGCATCCAAACGATGTAATCCCCAACTTTTCACTGTTGAGCTAAATGTTAAAGCTTATCTGACGTGGTCTATTGCACTCAGTAAACGTTGGCATTTTGAACTGCAGACTCCGTATATAATTGCCACCGTAATGGTTCTGGTAGAACCATGGGTCGAACAGCCTTAGTGCCTGGGTACGAGGCTGCTACACTAGTCGTGAAATTAAATAAATATACAAATGCAAAGCGTTTGAAAATTGCCATATTTGGAGTAACTACACCAGTACTGCATCGTTTTAAGCATGAGATGCATGAAATATAAATATAAATACAGCATGACATTGCTCTTTCGACGGACAAATCAAGCCGTTCATTTGAATTATATTCCTAGAGGTTTCCATTAGCGATCGATTCAAGCCAGTTAAAATATCTAAGTTTCCCATCATAAACGCTATGTCAGTCACATATGATAATCTTTCGCTCACGAAGTGCGGCTACAGTCACGCTAGATGTCCCCTAAGAGATAATACTGGCTTCCTGTTCCTGATGTAGCAAAACCAGTGAGTTAACACCAGGGGCGGATCCAGACTGATGCCACTGATGCAAATGCATCAGTCAGAATTTCTTAACGACAGAATTTTTGATTGATACTGATTAGTATTTTCTATAAAATTACCAATATCCCACTTGCAACAACTCAACTATTCTTTGAAACGATATGTTTCTGAAAACTGAGTCAAACAAGGGCGAAATGAAATCAAAATGAAGTCAAACTCGTAAAACATTCCGAGATACGGATAGACAGTAAAATTACGCCGTCTTTTTTGCCAATACGACATTATGTTGCGGTTTTGTGGTATTTTTATACGAAATAATTTGCATACAATCATGTAGTGCTGGAATAATTTGCACCACTGAAGCACAATTTTGCATCAGTCCCGAGTCCTTTAGCCGTGTTTCGCACCACTCCTGAGTCCTTTAGCCGTGTTTTCTAAACGAAATTTTATTGTTTTGCTGTGTGGATTATGCCTGATAGAGCAGCAGCCCAGAGCACTTTAATCAAACGAACCGGGTACCAATATTTAGGCACAGAAGCATCTAATATGTGATTTGGCCTACCTAGAAATGTATGTCTGCCGGGGACCACCTGCTGCATGTGGCCCAGGAACCCATGCGAGTAACATCACGAAAATGGGCTAGGTCAAACATTCGAGATACCGAGTGAAACCTAGACAGAACGAACAGTTGTACTCTGCTAAATATTAAACGTTTAATCTAAGACAGTTTTTTTGCATCAGGACCCTCACCAGACCCCCCTGACAAGTTCACAAATTTTACGCTGGATCAAACATGGGAAATACCACATGAAAACAGTTTTAAACGAAAAAGTATGCTCTATTATATATAAAAACTCAATTGCCAGACAAATTGTCCGCTGCATTACTTAAACCAGACACCCTCAACCAATGGCCATTATTCATCATTCATGAATATCTTGTCAGCGGCGCTCTACTATAATTGAATGTTGGAGATTTTGAACTCTGCAACGTCAATAATAGATTGTACTAAAATACATAGAACAGATTTTGAACTGAATTCATGGTATGCGAAAGGTGATTATCAAAATACTTTTCCTCTCTAAATCGGAAAACTATTGTTGCGTTTTAAATAATTTCTGTAGTAAGCCCTGTCAAATCCAGCAGTACTTTTAGAATTCACGCTCGTTGGTTGGGATCTAGCGTTCAAATATTACGCGCTAATGTTTACATCCACTATTATATAACTGCCAGTACAGTATTATTTCCAAATCTTACATACACACATGCAAGTAGCTCATTTTTACAGCACGGTCGATTTTATAGCTTTCTATAAGTTTTCAAATGAGGACTTGCCAACAGCTAGCATAAACAGTTGGGTGGTTGGGTAAGCAAATAATAAATAGAGCAAACTTCAAAAAACAGTTTAACATGTACATGCAGTAAAGGCTGCTTTCTAGTTAAGCGTTTTCTTGCACACACACGTGGAAAAGATTACATCCACTTGAAAGTTGTTTATCAACTAGGTAAACAAATGAAAATTTGCTATCTAATTATATTCTGTGTATGATCTATGATGTATCAGTTGAATTAGTTAGAATGTATATAAAATGTTGAAAGATTTAGATCTTTCGTGCGAATACGCACGTATGGAAAACGTATAACTGTAAAACACCCTTA
>JAOBYK010592444.1:0-11458 GCA_025434845.1 Phenganax subtilis | reverse complement strand
TGCAGCACGTACCACGCCGTAGGTCGGTCACCACGCCGACACCAACGGGATATCGTGCCGGAACGGTCACAGCTCCAAGCAGCTGAGCTGAAGCACCGCGCACAGCCGGCCCATCTCATAGCGACCGGCCTCCTCGGGAACCTCGCCCAAACGTGGAAGCGTGGGTGCGTGGTGGCTCGGCCCAAGGCGACCCTGTAAAAAAAGGTGCTTAAAATAAGGGGGGAAGACCCATTGGATGGAAGTGTTTAGCCCAACTCTTGCAGTCCTAAGGGGTGGTCTTGGGATTGTTTTGGAGTGTTTCGGGTTGTTCGTTAATGAAACAGCCAGAAACTTGGAGGACTTTGGCGTTACATCAGAATGATAGCTCTTGCCATCCCCTTCCACTCGTACCCCTTGTATGTACCTCCGAAAGCTTCTCAAAGCCTCTAGTTCCGTTCCCCAAACTCCACGCCATCGACCCTCTGGTCAGTGCCTCAGAGGCGAAAATACATTCTGAAAGGAACAGCAGCTTGTCCTCGGCGCCGAAACACCGACCACGGCCAGCGATCCGGCATGGGATCCGGCAAGTAGACAGGCAATGGGCCGGCCAGGCCCAGGTTGCCGGGGATCACGAATTCACTTGCAGGTGATTTCTACATGTAATTCTAAATATATTGTCAGATGTAAATTGCAAGACCTCCCGGAAATTGGCACATCTGCCAAGAAACAACCCAACACCATCCAAACAACACCATCCAAACCTCACCAACATCATGCGCTTTAAAGTTCAAATCAATAGCTTTTGGATCAAACCTTCCAGTGGTTAAGCTGATTGCAGCAGATTGATCCTGACTTCTACTCCCACATGGCACCCCGGGAAGGGGACACGGTGCCCTGGGCCACTTTCCAGAGAGTGGCGAACGCAGATGACGAGGACCTCTTTCTCTGCGTGTCTTTGGGTTTTGAGGTGACCTTGTTGAATCCACCAGTTTGGGACTGCTTTACGGGATATGGCATCAAAATGATTGGTGGTGGCGATTCTTCACTGCCCTTGATGGAGCTGTGTTTGAGCACTACTTTTCCGATTGAGTTGGAGCACCTGCATCTTGGCCGATCCGTTGTGGATCTTTTCGCTGGCACCGGGTCGATGGGGAGAACTCTGGACACCATGGGATTTCATACGGTTCTAGCGATCGATTCGTCACAACTTGCCTGCAAACATTTGAGGGCTTGTTTGAGTGCTAGAGTGATCCAGAATGATATCACCCATATTGGTACGGTTTGTGAAGCACATGGGCACCTTGCGAGCTTGAATGTTTCCAATTTCATCTTGTGTGCTGGCTTTCCTTGCCAGCCTTTCTCCCCCCAGGGGTTGATGAGGGGTGAACTAGATGAAAGGTTCAGCTCATTTATTGGCATGCTCACTATGATTCGTGCCACACGCCCCTGTGCCGTACTACTGGAGTGTGTGCCTGGTGCTGCATCAAGTACTGCAGTCATGCAGTCCATTCGTGAACTAGTTCATGAACTCGGTTGGGAATTTCGCCAGGTCCAACTAAACCTGGCTGACCAGTGGCCTCTGCAAAGAAACCGGTGGTTTTGTGTGCTGGCACCAGCCTGTTGGTTGCCAAGTGTGCTTCGAGTATGGCCTAAATGTCATGATCATCCGGACATTGGTAGTGTGATTGGTGACTTCATGAACCTGACCAAAGATGGCATGGGAGACCTGATCCTTTCAGACTATGAGCTTAGCTGCTACAATGACAAGAGCTTTGGTGCAGACTTGAGGTGCATCACCAGAGCGGACGTCTGCCCATCGGTTTTGCATAGCTATGGATCGGCACTCTCAGCCTGTCCCTGCAAGTGCAGGACCCAAAGCTTTTCGATGACCTCCTTGATTTGCAAAGGCCTACGGGGCTTTTACATCGAGACACCTGAAGGTGCTAGATACCTACACCCACAAGAGCTGGCTCTCCTTCTGACACTATCGCCAAACTGGAGGTGGACTACCTCATCCAAGGAGTCGCTCTGTCTTCTGGGCTTGGTAGCGTCACCCCTCCAGATCCTGTGGGTCTTTTCCCAGGTTGTTGAGCAGGCAGCTTTGACGGACAATGCTTTAGTGCCTCTCTCCCCTGAGATTATCATTGAGGACTACAAGAGGAAGATCTTGGCCGAATACCATGTCCGGAATGCAAAGGACAAGACGCTCCACACAGTTGCAGTCTTGGGGGAGGATCAACCTCCTATCTGCTTCTCTGCCACCACTGGCTTGATTGGAAGTGAATTCCTGGCTGCTGAACGCATCAATGAAGAATGGGGTTCTTTGAGAAGACTGGTTTTGGCTAACAACTTTGACATCAGGGCTGACTCCACCATCCCATTGAACACACATGAAGTCATGCTTCAGCACAGGCTCAAGCGCCAAAGGAAGAATACACCGACCTATGACGTGGTCATCGCTGTGCACTGGCTTGGTCAATGCTTCATCCTCATTGAGCCTTGTGGTAGCTTCCTCTTCCAGTTCGCCCAACAGCTGGGCTTGGAGCCTTGCACACTTTTTGTCGACCATGAAGCGCAACCCCTGCGTATGGACCATCGAATCTGGTCGCCCTGTGTGCTTTTCGTCATTGATCGACACTCTTGTCCAACACTCCCTTCGCTCAGGGGAGGTGGATTGACGCACCTGCCAACTTTGGATGGGGGCGGCACCTCGGATGCAGAGCTGGCGGTCCAGGTGCAAAGCCTTCTGGAAGTACATGATCTGCCTTGGGAATTCTATTGGCCACCAGGATTCGCACTTTGGACTCATGATGTGTGGCCAGCCGTGGCCACTGATGCCATCCGCCTGCGATGGAACTTGGGTGGCTCAGAGTGTGGAGCACGCATCGGCATCTATTGGGAGCAAGGGCATTGGGTTGCGTATGCCATGTGCCGACTCTCTGATCACCTGATTGTCCTGTTGCTTGATGGGCTCTCCACGCCTGTCACATGGCAGATTGAACTCTTCTTTGACCGAGTAGGCCGTGCATTGGGCTGCCTCCATGTGCATGTGAACAAATGCACTTTGATTCAGCAGACTTCAGGAACCCATTGTGGAGCGATTGCTGTTTTGCACTTGGTCATGATGATTCAAGAAGAAGCATACTTCACCGAAGAAGATGCAATCCACCTGCACAACAACATCATGGTTGAAAGACAGGGACATGGTCAGGTGCCTACTGAGCTCACACTTTCGGCCACACTGCCCTTTTCATTGGTTGGATCAGGACCTGATGTGCAGCAAACCCTCCGTACCCTTTTGGTCTCCAAGGGGGTGGATGAAGAGGACTCAAATGCCAGAGCACGGATGCTCATCAGTAAGCTTGGGATTGATCTTGTGACACGCATCTTGGAAGATCGCAATCCATGGCAAGCCCTGAAGGCCAATGCCAATCGACCAGGGCTGAACATCAAGATCCTCACCGAGCAGGAAAAAGACCTATACATAAAGATGCGATCCTCAACCCAACATGGAGCCCAGGTGGCTAATTACAAGTCCAAGAAGCAACGGGGCTCAAATGGAAGCAGGACGCCACAGTCACTTGATCCGGAGCTCCTCACACTAGAGCCCAAGCACTTTGCAGATGAAGATGGCCACACGCTGCCTCAGATCAACTTCGATCAGGTTGG
Organism: Phenganax subtilis; assembly: GCA_025434845.1. Classification (NCBI taxonomy): domain Eukaryota; kingdom Metazoa; phylum Cnidaria; class Anthozoa; order Malacalcyonacea; family Clavulariidae; genus Phenganax; species Phenganax subtilis. The sequence goes on along the minus strand of JAOBYK010592444.1, from coordinate 7,810 downwards.
TGCCGAACAAAGAGGCCTGGCTTTGTGCACGATTGAACAAGCACGGCGTTTCATTCCTCAGAAGAGTTTTAGCACCCATGCACTTGGATTGCTTCTCACTGAATGGCAAGATGAAATCGCGGCTGCCGTTCCAGTGCTTCAGAAGTTTCGCTTTCCGGCCACCTATAGGGAAACAGGTGAACAGGTCCTCGTTTTTGGCAGTCTGATCTCATTGGGGGACAAGAAGATACAGCGAGTCATGATGGGGCCTACTGTCGCCCACAGTCCACTGGCTACGGTTGTGATCAAGTTCTTCATATACCGTGATCAATTTGGAGTGCCTTGGGAACGTTTCATCCAATCACCGGTCAAGGAAATGATCCAAGCATATGCACCGCTTTCTTTCTGTAATGGGAAGAGTTGTGGGGCACATTGTGCTTTTACCCATGCTGACGTGGATGACTCCTTTGACCAGGTCCTGCTTGAGGTTTGGGGGCGGTCATTTCAGTCTATTCAAGGCCAACGAGTTCAACCTGATCAGGCTGAGATCTTTGCTGTTGCATTCCGTGTGCCGGCAGCTACCCTAGAACTCTTGGTCAAGAACCATCCTGTTGGAATGTATGCGGACCCTCGCACTGATGATCCAAAGATTCCTCACCCAAGTCTCTCAGTGATTTGGCTTAACAAGAATGACTACGAAGGGGCACTCATCCAGTACAAGACTTGCTCATTCGCGCTTGCTTTGGTGCGAGCAAGAAATCGCTACGGGATACGGGTGAGTAAAGCCAACACTGAGAAGGCCTTCCAGCAACTCAAGCCAGGCCTTGACTTCCAAGACGTCAAGATTGAGAAGATCTATGAGGTACTGCCCATTCCGCATGGGACTCAGAAAGCAACGATGACCAAGATCCTCCAGACTTGGGGGTGGAAAGCACGGGTGCTTCAGCCTGGCCGCTCAACCATTCACCACATGTCCTGGAAGATTGGTTCTGATTCTGATCCACCTCTATGGACTACGCAAGCCTTTGGCACAGACGTTATCGTCAACTTGGTCAAGCACGTTGACCACAAGACCCAAGGCCCAAGACTTATGGGCACGAGCTCCACCATGCGCCATATCCAGCAGTCACTTGCGCCAGCCAAGAAGAAAGATCCATGGCAGGAAGCGGGAGCTGACCCCTGGGCCACCTTCAGGCCTACTGTGGCCTCCTCTTCATGCAGCCCTGCTGACGCAGGATCCAAGACTCACCTGGACGAGATCACCAACCTACTCCAGAAAGATGTGAAGCAGGCAGTGCAGAAAGAACTGGCAGCACATACGCCCTCCTCAGCCGATGTATCAATGGATCCGCATCAGCTTCAGCGGCTCCAGAGGCTAGAAGATTCCATCCAGAATATTGAGCAGCAACAGACTCAGATGCATAGCTGGTTCAAGGAAACACAACAAACGGTCACTGCACATGAACAAGGCCTGTTTCAGCTCCGCAGCGAAATGAAGGCAAGTCATGATGGGCTTCAGGGCCACATTCAGCAAGCCATTGCGGGTGTCAAGAAAGAGCTCACCTCCGAGCTTTGCCAAAATTTTGAGCAGCAGTTCACGCGGCTTGAGGCATTGCTGGAAAAACGGCAAAGGAAAGATTGACTAGGGCAATCTGGCAGCAGGCATGCCGCTCACTCAGCCTGCTGGCCTAGATCACAGCAGCGGCGTTGTTTCAGCAATCTTGGCAGCCTACTTTGGCATGTTCTGTTGCTGTGGGGTTTCGCTCACCTGGGTGCACTGGGTTATGTTCTCCATGACTCATCACTGGATCCGGGTGGCCTCATGATTCCATATCCTTTTCCTCTGAACAGTGGCATCAATTGTACTGCGCATTGGGTCGCCAGTGCTTTGGCTACTGACACAGAGTATGACATCTATACCTGCACTTTGCCTCTCCATGGGGTAGATGGGCATTGCTGCAGTACTTCACTCTTTTCGGGCCCCAGATTGTGGCTCCCTCAACCTTTGAGATTTGGGGAGGCCTCACACCCGGGCCCTGAGTACCATGAAGAGCTGCCTTTCTTCGAGAATTGCATCATGGTCTCACAATCCAACATTAGCAGCCTAAGATCAAAGGAGTTGCATGTTGCTGCACTTGGCCCTGGCATACATTGCTTCTCTGAGACTCATATGACTTCGATGACGCTATCCACTTTCAGCAAAGGCCTTCGCCGAGTTGGCCAGCAGCAGCATCGAGCCATCAAGACGCTTGCAGGCTCACCAGCCCCATTGAGGACAGGCTCTAACTGGGCTGGGGACTGGTCCGGGGTCGCGCAATGCTCCGATTATTGTATGGCTCCAATCCGTCTTTCATGGTCAACTGAACAGTGGTTGTCCAGTCGAATCATGTTGGCACGTCACCAGGTACCTGGTTTGCCTTTGTCGGTTGCTACGATCTATGGGTTCGCTAAAGGGCCAACCTGGCCGAATGCAGCGGACATGACCAACGACTTGCTCATCCCTTTCACAAAGGACTATGTGATCGGCTGTCAAGGGCCGAGACTCATCACAGGTGACTTCAACGTCTCCTATGATCAGCTTCTACCACAACAAAGGGTTTGGCTCACCTACGGGTGGCAATCTGCCCAGAGCTTCGCCATCCAACATCTTGGACATGAGTGGCAACCAACGAATGGACAGTATTCGGAGATCGATCAGATCTGGCTGTCACCTGAAGCTCAACAACTTCTACGGCATGTGTCGGTCGCGCAGGTGTTCGCAGGGCATAAAACTGTTGCTGCATACTTGCATCTGCCTACCACCAAATTGAGCTATCAATGTTGGCCTCTTCCTTCCGCTCTTCCATGGCAGCATCTTGAGGACTGGCAACCGCCGGAAGACGCTCCGCTACCAACTATGCCTGCAGACGATTCTACTGCAGCTCTGGCGCAATGGGGGAGGCATCTGGAAGCTCACTTTAGTGTACAGGCAAATGCTGCAAACGTCCTGATTCCCCCTAATGCCCTTGGACGAGTGCAAAGGTTAGCTCCAGAGACAAGAGAGATCGCCACTCCGGTTTGCAAGAAACCACGAGATGGTGAACTTGGACTTTCGTTTGACCTTCTTGGGCACGCCGTTAAAAGGTGGTATGATCAAGCCAAGCGTATCCAGAGTCTTTTGCACAACCTTCGGGCTGCTCGTGACTTGGTGACCAGCCACTTGTATCGAATTGAGGTTTGGACCGCAATCCTTCGGGCAAAGGGATTTGACCCGGACTTCCGGACTTGGTGGTGTACAAGAACCAGTCACAACCCAGATGCTTGTTTTGAGCTCCCTGCTTCTGTCCCACACCTGGAACAAGCCGAGCTCATATACTTGGAATTTGTCTCTCACTTCCGTGCTTTTGAACGGTGGCACCAGAATCAAAGATCTGAACGACTTGAACTCCGCTACCAGGGAACTATGAGAGCCCTTTTTCAAGACCTCAAACCAGCAAAGACTGACACGGTGACTTTCTTCACCACTGAGATGCAATATGAAGTGCTGGACTCCGAAGATCAGCAAGTGCATCTTGACGCACCAGCCGACACAACCGAAAACTCACTTTGGTGGATAGATGATGAGGATGGCACTCGGGCCATCACCCCTTTTGATTTTGATGGCGTGGTATGCAAAGTCCCTATCACGCAAGTTGCGGTTGGCACTACGTTGACGCAGCGAATTTTCTGCACCGACCATCTGGACGTTTGCCAAAAACTTGTACAGCATTGGAAAGGTCGGTGGCAAGCCACTGTGGACACTTCGAGGGAACGTCTGCAACAGGTGTTTGCTTTTTGTTTAGCCTTTTTGCCGAAGCTCCAATTTGAACTTCAACCGCTCACTCTGCATGATTGGAAGCGGGCGATCCGGAAAATGAAGAAAACAGCGGCCACTGGGCCCGATGGTGTGTCTCGTCATGATTTTGTACACATGCCTCAGGTCTACTTGCAGTGGATCGTTGACCTCTTCAATTCCTTGGAACTTGGGACCATGAACTGGCCACATCAATTCTTGACTGGTCTGATCACATGTGTGGCCAAGGTTTGTAGCCCAACGCAGCCTGGAGACTTTCGGCCCATACATGTGTTTGCAGTTGCATATCGCCTATGGGGATCCATGCGGACCAAGCAGCTGCTTTCACAATTGGTCAAGTTCTTGCCTCCAAAGATTCACGGCTTCGTTCCTGGCCAAGAGACTTCTCAGATCTGGATGTTAATACAAGGTTGGGTTGAAGCAAGTATCACTTGTGGTTTTTCGTGGCATGGCATTTCAGCTGATGTCCGACGATGTTTCAACAATATTGAGCGAGAACCCACCTTTGCTGTCGGGATGCATGTTGGACTGCCTGAGCGAATTCTTTCCCCTTGGGCACAGTTTTTAGTGCATTTCGAGCGCAGATTCCAGATTCACCACGGGGTCTCTGAACCTGTGACCTCAAACCGGGGGTACCCGGAAGGGTGTCCATTGTCAATTGTTGCCATGATCTTGGTAAATTGGGGGCATCATGAATTCCTTCGATGTTACTTTCCGAAGGTTGAATTGAGATCCTTTGTCGACAACCTAGACCTGCACGGGCCAGACTGGCACGAGCTCCATCGTGCCTTTGTTCACACCAACGAATGTCTGGCATTATGGGGCCTTGAGTTGGATGATGACAAGACTTTCGGGTGGTCTACACATACCGGCGCAAGGCAGCTGATCAAGCAGGCTGGTTTCCGCTGTCTCCTGGACGCACGCGAGCTGGGAGGAAGCATGGCCTTTTGCAGGGCAGTTCGAAACAAACAGCTAAAAGACAGAGGGGACAATCTACATCCCAAGTGGCAACGACTCTCGAGGTCCCGTGCACCCTTGACTCAAAAGCTTAAGGCGCTCCCCATTGTTTTTTGGACTGCTGCCCTGCATGGTTCAGCTGCATGTGTCATTGCTGATGGCTATATCCAACAACTGAGAGTTTTGGCTATCCAGTCGCTCGGACTTCGTTGTGCTGGGGCCAATGCCATACTTCGACTCACTTTGTTGGATGACATGGACCAGGATCCTGGATATTACCACATCCGGTTGACCCTACATACTATGCGGCGAATGCTGCACAAATGCTCGGAGCTCATCAGGCTATGGAAGCTTTGCTGGCACAGGGCGACGGGACATGTTCAACCTGGTCCATTCACTAAGGTGAACTTGATCTTCAACCAACTTGGATGGTCTCTGCAGGAGCCTCCATTCTTTTTTGATCATCTTGGTTGTCCACATGACCTTGGCTGCATAGACAGGAGAACACTGGATCTCGTGCTTCAAGATGCTTGGCTGCAGTTCATTAGCACGCAGGTACGACACAAAACTATGGGTGGATTGTGTGGTTTGAACCAGCACCTCACTAGCGTGGTGCACCGGAAACTGACTACGCAAGATACACTGCGCCTTTCTGCACTTCAGTGTGGCTCCTTTCTGACTGCTGCCCAGCAGAGCAAGTTTGACGGTTCCAAGTCACTTCACTGTGAAGTATGCCAACAGCAGGATACTCGCAAGCACTGGCTCCAATGTCCTCACTACCAGGACATCAGGGAAGAGCTGCATTTGGATGTTGCCTCTGTTTTGAGCCTTCCGGATTGTGCTGTGAACCATTTACTTTTTCCTCAGTTGACTGTTGCTAAAAGCTTTCGGGTTAGTCTTTCGGTGATTCATGATAGTACTTGCGACTTTTTATCCTGTTGTACGACTCCTGATACCCAACATATTTTTGTAGATGGTTCATGTCAAGCTCTGGATGATTCCGTCTCGCTTGCTGCATGGGGTGTGATAAATGCCACAACCGGGGACATAGTCTCCTCTGGGTTGGTCCCTGGGTGGCGACAGACTGCAGACAGAGCAGAAATCACCTCAGTCATCTCGGCACTGGAATGGGGCAATGCCACGAACAGTGGCATTTGTGTCTGGTCGGACTGCCTGCATGTGGCAATGTACCTGCAACAGCTGACACAGGAGACTGACTTCACCAGACTTGAGACCAACGCGGATCTCTGGTGTACTGTTGAGGCGTTGCTGCGGGAAAGAGTGCACTTGGAAACTACTGTGCGCTGGATTCCCAGCCATCTACAAGAACAAATGATGGAGGATCCATTTGAAAGCTGGGTGTGTCGTTGGAACTCGCTTGCTGACCAACTTGCTGTGTCACAGAACCAACACAGAGGTGATTTAGCCAGCAAACTGGCAAAGCAGCTCGTGGCTGAACATCAAGTGATAGGTGAGCTCGCGGTTCGACTGAGGGATTTTTACCTTAAAGTAGCGGACCGCAGGCAGCAGGCACCCCGGACTTCCGACCCACAGCTTAGGCCTGTCGTGGTTCCTTCGGTTGGTGTTGATTGTGGTTTTTCTGAGTTTCTTCCTTTGGGTTGGAAGTCCCAGATTCTTGACGCAAAGTTGTCAGAGGCCCACCTGCTTTTCCAGTGTAGCATGATTGAGCAGTTGCAGATTTGGGACCTTGAGGAGAACACCCCCCTTGATTGGTATACTGATGTTGAGTTGGCTGTTGCTTTGTTGGGTTTGAGTGGGTTTTGTTTTCCGGTTTCCATTGGGGACAGATTCGAATCCAGGTCCGTTGAAAGCCTTCCCTTCAGGATCCCGCTCAACCGGGTTGTTCGGCTTGTTGATGAGTGCTTGAGTCGTTTGGTTTCTCTGTTTGATTTGGGTGCCTTCCGTCGCCGGGGCATCCGTAAACCTGAGCTCAGAATCCTGATGGGAAGGACTGCGTTTGTCCTTCGGATGCCTCTTGACGTCCGTGACACAGCTCGGACGCGGATCCTGAAGGCTGCTGCTGCAAGACCTTTCCGGTCGAGCCAGGAGCTCGCTCGACCAGTGTGATGACCTGACCAGCCCGCCTGTGTCGCTGCTGCTCCGCTTCGCCGAGCACAGCGGCATTATCTGTCCATGATATATAGGTCAAAATTGTCATTTGAGGAGCCTTCAAAAAGCAATCAGAGGTCGTGGCCGAATTGCATTTTGTTTTTTGTTCTTTTTTCACTCTTGGGTGCTTATAGTGTGTCCTGTTTTCTTCTGGTTGTGGCGTTTTCGACGAGTCCAGGGGCGATGCCCGTCATGAGTCCCACACCGCAAGCACCTCGGGTGAAGGAAGGAGACTTTTTTGGATGTGGCCATGTGAAGAACCCAGAAAGGGTGTTACCAGTTTCCGATTCGTAAAAGCCTTTCACATCCAGAAGCGGCGAAGTTTAGGGGGATCTCAGTGGGGTCTCCAGTTGATCTCCCTCTCATAGTATCTCCCATTTTGAGGCTTTGGTTTTGGCAAAATATATGTACTCTCCTCTCAGATGGATTTGGAGCTGTTTTTTGGACCAAGAGGTCAGCTGGACTTGTTAGCCTTGCTTCGGATTGTAGGAGCAGCAAGCATGGCAGCATGACCATTGTGACGATCGCGCACCGCTTGAGTACTGAAGCTTGGCGCCAGTTTGGTGTGGGGAGTTATAGACATGGGTGACAGAAACGCAGGTCGGCCGGGAGCTATTTAAAAGGAGCTGACGGCATCCATCATCAATTGTTGCACACAGGAGCCATGATCAATTGAGGGAGCCATGAAGCTAGGCACATCAGGTGGTAGTTGAACTCTTTGGGCTGCAAGGTTGCTGGTTTAGGCTGCCACGCGTACGAACCATGCGTTAAATCAAATCTGACTGGCTGGACCTTCCAAACACTTGGGGCCCCAGTGCCACCGAAACGAAGGTACTTCAGGCCACTCTGTTGGGCTCTTGGAGCTGACTCTGTTTGCCACCCTAATAGCGTCCTTGCTACTTACTAGATCTT
>JAOBYK010592333.1:0-11458 GCA_025434845.1 Phenganax subtilis | reverse complement strand
AAGTCAAGCCATCCAAGCTGGAAAATACCATAAAACCCGGACAATATGTTTAAGAACTATTTATTGGTGTATTTAATGATAGTTTACCTTACAAATATATTATTACAAACGTTAATCCGTATCTGCGTGTTAATTTATGCATCTATCCAAGCATCGATAATTACAGGACTCTGTTTAGCTTCTGTAGAGCTTCTGTAGAGTTCTTGGCACTGACCTCACATCGACCTCTCATCGACCTGACATCGACCTCACATCGATCTCTCATGGACCTGGCATCGACCCCACATCGACCTGACATCGACCTGACATCGACCCCACATCAAACAGAAAATCTAGACAAGCTTAAAGAAGCTCTAGAGAAGGGAAAGTTTGCTGTATGTAGAGCTGCACAGCGTGACGACCGAAAATCCCAAGTTATATTACAAAATGCGTTTCGAACTGGTATCGCACGTGCCCGGCACGTCACCTGAAAGGGTAACGTCACCTCTGCCGGTAACGTCACTTCACCTAGTAACGTCACCAGACTCACGAGCATCGTACGTGCACGGTACGTCACCTCGCCTGGTAACGTTACCTAAGGTAACGTCACCCTCCGGTCACTCCATGTGAGGTCACTTCCAATATTGTAGGGGGGGTTATACTACTCACGAGGGTTTTCTTTTTTATATGTTGCCCGAATATCAGTTTTTGTGACAGGCTACAGTTTCTAACATTGTGAAATTGCCTTATTGCAATATCTGTAGTCTATCCAAATGTAGGCAAGAATGCAGTCAAATCCTTACCAGGTAAATAGAGTTTTAATGGTAATTGTGTTTTAAACACGGAGGCTCCTGTTCAGTAAGGCGTTTTTGCTCTGCACAAACACATACGAAAAAGTTTCAATTGCAATAAAAACTATCATAAAAGCAACCGCCAAAAGGGGTTTAAAAAAACTTGCCGTTAAATTTATGCATATATGTAGATAAAGAAATTCTAAAAAGTCAAAAACTTACAAAACAATAGTTTGTTGAAGTTACTAGTACGATTTTCAGTGTGTACGTACTGTTTTCACCGAGAAAATAAACTGTAAAAACTGACGTCCTGGATAGGACGTGAAAAGTTGCTTTTGGCGTCCTGAAAATCGCCAGTAAACAAAACGCCATATTTTCACGCCACCTTGCGTCGCTCACGTCCGCATCCTCGATTTAAATCTGTCTAATGATGTTCGAAAACCCCGAGGAAATAATTTCATTCGCAATATTGTCCACAACACTTAGTGATCATCGTTACGAACTTAGTTTACACTTATTATATAGAATAGTTTAGATGGGAAAAAAAGAGGGAAACTGGGGGAGCACATGGTGAGGAAAACGGAGTTGACGCTATAATTTTACACGAGTGAAAGAACACATCGGGACTAAAAGAAAACTAACCTTTCACTGAATTGTGAGTAGAAACTTGTTATTTGAGTACACTAACCCTATATTTACGATTCGCATTGTTCTAATTGTTTTGTTTATAGTTGACTTCAGCACAAATATCGAAATATATATACGTGCGTAGTGCAAGATCTGTGGCCAAGGGATTCGTTTATCAAAGAAAGGGTTTCTTGTCTTGGATTTGAATTTGTTCACTCAAAAGTAGTGTCCCAGATCGCGGATGCGAAACATCGTCATTGTGAAGACAGACCAAAGTTTTACATTGAATATGGTTGCTTACGTAAGGGCAACACCACCATGATTGTTTTGACTATGATCTCTTCTGAATAATGGATAACCCCCTATAGTAACTGAGATGTCGGGAATTGTATCCTTTAACCACATTTCAGTAATAACAGCTATGTCACAGTACTTTTGTTTCATGGCAAAAGCCACTTCGTCAAATTTGGGGGTTAGGGACATTGTATTGGACAGTAGAAAAGAGGAGACAAAATTTTTCGTTGGCAGGTTCTCCTTTTTATTTTCATTGCATTACACGGAAGCAACTGTCGAAAAAGCACTAGTCAGTAGGAACGTTCCAAATTGCAGTTAGTTATTCTTTCAGGAATTTTGTTGTTTTCTGATATATAATCTGAGTAAACATTAGGTTTTTATGAGGTTATGCAATAAGCAAAGTTAACAACTAAGTAACTAAGCGCGCAAAGCCTGGAGGCAAGCCTATGAATCAAAGGTAGCGGGCATCGCGTGAGTCAAGCCAGTGTGCCAAGTGCAGCATAGCAGGCGGATCTAATTTGCATATCGGAGAGCAAAACATTTTTTTTTCTCTTTCTCTTTCTCTCCTACTTTCTTCATTGCTCTCTCTAATTATAATACAAGAGGTTGCTTTCCACCGAGTAAATCAGTGTGATAGGTGCAACAGGGTAATCAGGTCATTATGCAAGATTGTGACACTGGGTAAGGGACCTGAATCCAAGTAATTGAAATGTCGAATTAACGGCAGACCTCCCACTCGTTGCACCTAATCATCCACACGGGTAAGTTATGTTACGATAGGTGTAAAGCGTTCCTAGGATTGTGGTGGACGAACTGGGACGTTCATTAGTGGTTGAAGTTGGGGTGGGTGGATAGGAATGCCTATTTGAGATCGCACTGTATGGTATTTTGGCGGGACTGGTATACTGGTAAGAAATTAGCCGATTTGGGATCATTGTCTTTGATTGATGGAATAATATTCCATTTGTAATACTCCATTTTGTTCAAGTCGTTTTGGTTCATGTTTTCCTGTATTGTAGGTTTATTTTTATGTTTTTGGAAGTCACCTGATTCGTTTTAACTTTGGAGAGTTTTTTGGTCCATGTTTGTCTTAATTTTAGGATTTTTTAAATGTATATTAAATTTATTTCTATTAGGAATCGTTATTTTTGGTTTTGTTTTTGGTCTTCAAAATGGATTTTGTAAGTTTTGTTTTTGATCCGAAAGTGGGTCATACGTTTGAACACGTTTAGGCATGTTCGCATAAATGATTGACAGATCGAGCAAGTAACATGCCTAATTACATTTGGGCCTGTTTGCATAATTATCTCATTTGCATGAATGAATGACAGATCAAGCAGGTGGCAAAAGAAAATGGAATGTTTTAGAACCTGCCCTTTATATACTACTCGTTTTAATTTAGTTTAGTTTTGGACAAGATCTACAGTCAAAAGGACCCGCATGAAATAGTTTGACGCTGGCTAACCTGAACTTCTGCTTACCTGAACTGTTTATTAGATCTGTTAGTGATTCACAACCCGTCAAAGAAGTAAGTACTGAACATTTTGAACTTTAAAAAAACATTGCATGATATAAGCCTTTTTGTTGGTGTGGATCGAATAGCATAATAACGAGAATTATAATTTCATAAACTATACGATTGTGGGTTACAACTGCATACGAAAAAATAGGTACTCACAGCGTACATGTGGGTAGCCTATGTCAATAGTCATTCTCTATAATGCACACTAGTGTGCACGGTCACCACTTTCGTATAAGACTATAGTGTTCACATGGTGCATTCCGATATCATTGATTAGCCTGGTACATGGACTGAATAATATGGGAGTTGCCTTTTTTTTTGCAAATTGTGATCACCAGTTTGTTTCAAGGGCTCCTTGCCACTACCTGTACCACCATTAATTAGAAGATGATAGTCCCAGATCAAATAGATTCCCTAAGAATGCCCAGCTTGTTTGTAAGGTTCATTAGTCTAACAATCAGTTGCTGTAACAATGAGTGCCATTATTTGCCACTGACACAAACATCTATTGACTAGTAAGTTGCCAAGAATGTGTCAATTTGCTGCCTTCATCTTGAATGTATGTGTCAGAGAGTTTAATATTGCTTTGTACGACAAAGAGATCTCTGGCTCCAGTATATAGTTCATAATTCTGTATTTCATTACTGCTGCGGTTTCCTCATCGACTTGGTTTCGAAATTTTATCCAAGTGCCCGCCAAGTAACGCTGACATAATAGTAAATAGAGACTGGCAACTTTCGTTACTACTGCGAACATGTAAAAAAATAAAGCGACAATGAAGACATACATAAATTCGAAAGCACGCTATTAGAATTTAGATTATCGAAAAATACGTTCGACCGCAGACGACAATACCCGATTATTATAAAATGGCCCAAACAAGGCAAAATCAGCAGAATAAAGATAACAGAGCACTCACCTTTCCTTTAACAGACGAAAATTTGCAAAAGTATGTCCAAATAACTTTTCTCGTCGCAAATAAGCAATGCACTGTTCAGTGACAGCGAGTTTGCTTACAACGTTTTCCGAAAGTTATGACGAACACGAAATCGTCATCCGTTCGTTGAGTCGACGATCGCCGAAGATGTCATGACATTGCATGAACGTCGCACGAACGAAACAGCTGGACAGCTTCAACTGTGTAACATAGTGGTTAGCCGCACAGCGGCTACCCACAAAAAAGCGTAGTACTTTTTAAAGCTCAAACTGGCTACTTAACTCAGTCTTCCTTATAAGTTTTAGTTACCTGGACGAAAACTTTTACTGTGACATTATTGTAAAGATAGATTATGCTTATTTTCGTCAAGACAACGGCCGAAAAACCCCTTTGAAGTAGAACTGGTTTATAAATTTTACCGATTTTGTCTAAGCAGATTAAATAAACGTAACATCTAAACACTTACAAGTCAGAGTACATTGTTTCTCAACTAAAGTAAAGCAATTTTTCGCAGTCACGCATTTAACCTTTATACATTTTACTCTCCTTTTTATTAGCTATTCTGTTTCCGCGTTTCACTCCTACTTATATTAGTGAGGCATATTCTCAGGTTTTCAGGAAGTTGATCTCCGACCTAATAGGTCAGTGGGGATCACGCTGACGCACTAGAACACTGCGTCACAGACATTCCTCCATGTTAATTAACTTAATTTGGTAGCTTGTGAAGACGTGTAAATAACAAAGCACATATGCTTGCATCAACGTATAGTAGCTGCTGCCGCCACTCGAATCAACGCTTTCAAAGATATATCATCCTGGCACACCGCAGTTGCCAGATTTATTTTCCAAAATCAAGAAATGTAGTGATACCATGAGTGATACATCTCGCGCGGTGTTTAACTTTAATGTAACAGCTAATCTGGGTCGGAAATAGGTAAGTACAGCGTATTACTCGTTAGCAAGCCATTAAATTTATTAGTCGATTGTGTGTAGTTTTGTTACTTCTTGCAGCCAATTCATTAGCAGATACAACACAATATGTCAGTCGTACGTTGTAAGCAGAAAAGATGCAGTTTCTAATAATAGTCATGCTGTCCGCATGTTTGGCATTGTGATTTTTTTATTGATATATACCTTTGCAATTAGTTGACTCAGTTCGATGGTACTGATTCCTCGCTAGTGAATAACTTTCGTAAGACAGAGTGCTAATAGACTTTTATCTCAAATAATGCTACACTGAAAATTCAGTCAACATACCAAATATATGATGTCATTATCATCTTAACATATTGGTCTATAGAGTCTAATAGAAGCTGACAAATGATGGGAAAATGATTAATAGTGGGCCATAAAGGTTCACTTGTAATAGCTTTCAGTTTCGCTTCTTCAATGACACTTGACATCTTAACTATTTTCTAGGAACGTTCTTAGGATTTTTCTCGGGATCTTCTGAGCCTCAAAATAAACAAGACTTCGACTCTTTTAAGTTTCACAAAATCAGAATTCAACTAAACATTTTTTATGGCAAATAACAGATGTTTCAACTAAGTTGGGGCGAGATGTAGAAATTGCCAACCCTCTTGCCGAACTAAAACAACTTTACACAAACAGAAGACAGCTAATGACTAAACTCGCGCGTACTAGTCATGCTACAACATCACGAGTTACTATTGTGAGCAAATATAGTTACTTTATAACGTGGGAAACCATGTAAATATAGGATTGAGACAAAGACCAGCGGTATATATACAGTTAACAACCAAAAAGTTACTAAAGCCAAACTTTATTGTGTTGGTAGCCCTCGTTTTTATCTGCAAATTGAAGCGGGTACAGGAGCGGGTCATTTTTTCGGGTTAACATCCGCTAGCCAATTTCTCGCTTCGTTCTTTCGCTTCGCATGTTAGATCGCCTTCGCTGTTCAAAGTAGAATTCGCAAGCGTTTCGAATCGTTCGGAATATCACCCATCTTGAAATTTGGTTGCGTATATGTGTCTTCATGTCTTTAGTCGCCATTGACAGGAGCCCTTCGATCGCTTGTACCTCCGGCATAGTTGAGTGATAACAATTTTATGTGACGATACCTACTCTGGTGTATAACTTTGAGCAAAGCCGAGGTGTTCATGGTGGCTATTGCTCGTAGATAACATCGTAAACAATGTTTTGATAGGCTCTAATTTTGAGAAATCATCTTATTCAAAGAGCTTTAACGGGCCAACTGAAATATGTTTTGTTATTCAGCACTCGCCTCCGCGACCTCCGTATACCTCAACGAAGGTGACTTTTAATTCGGCAGCCGATTCAAACGCGAAGGAAGCGAATAGTCAACCGACTACCAAGATTACTTTTTAGATGGTTTCAATACTTGTAAATGCCATGATCTTTAGGCAAAAAACAGTACGCTCTATTATAACAATGACATAACAATGTCAGCAATAATGAAAACTAAAACTCACAACCCTCAAGATGAAACGTCTGTTATATTTTCGATGATCTACTGATTCGTTAGGTTGTGTCAACTTTGTTTGTTCACAAGTTGCTTGTACTCACATTTTTAAATTTTCCAGCTAAAAGCATATCTGATGTCTGGATTCGTTTGATATTAGTTATTTTCTGTAATGAGTTTAGATTAAACAAGACGCCAGCTCTGGCGTTAACTGCAGCGCAAATGTTGTCGGTTTTGACCATAGGAGCCGTGGGTACGAGGTGTGCGCACTGGGTGAGCGCAGTGAAATTTTACGTGAATTCAACGGGTTGGCGTTCACGATGTTGACTAATGCAACAACTGCATTGTTTCTTTTCAGTCACGAATAATTGACTTTTATTGAATACAAATTTCAAATGACGTGATCGTAAGCTTACACGTTGCTGATCTGCTTGAGTATCAAAAGATTTAATCCTACAAATATTACCGCAATTGGTATCAGCTGTGGCATTCAAATAGGAATTCATGTTTATAATTTTGGCATTCATATTATTTTTAACTTTGACATTCATGTTTATAAGACTGACATGCATAGCTGAAACTTTTGCATTCATAGTTGTATTCATAGTTGTGTTTATATTTGGAAGTTTGATATTCACTATATGTAACTTGGCATTCATACAGCTATTTGCAAGCTACCGTTAACCGTGACAAATTTAGCGCCTTTGCTTACGTTTCAAACTTTCACGTTTGACCGGAAAACGTTGAAGGTTAAACTGTAAACCAATCAGCTTACGCCTTGATATTTCGGAAGTTTTGACAGGTGTAACATGCACAATGCACGTTTAGTAGAATACGTATTTGGCAGTTTTTACACAGTTTATTATGTAATATGCGAACTAACTTTCTCTACATTAGTCTCAGCGAGTGAGTTTAGTAGAACTACGAAACATGTATCATGTTAGTAAACAAGGAAGGGTGTACAGATCGGGAATAGCACTCGACAGCGATCTGAGAAGATTGATAATAGACAAATGCCTTGCTGCCGGAGGAGACACAACTTCAGGAACATTGCCTGTATCGTTGAAAACAATCGCTGCTGAAGTTCAAGTAACTGTCAATACTGTTTCACGTATACGGCGAAGATTCTGCTCAAATGCCATGGTAGATCCACTTCCAAGTGGCGGGGATTTTAGCAGTAAACTAACTGCTGGAGATTTAGAACTAATCGAAGCACTAAAAACTGTGAAGGGTTCTGTGTCGCTTCGAGAATTCTATGGCGTTTTGGAAGGTTTTGGAGATATCGGAGGACAAATTTCTTTGTCACAATTTCAAGAGCAATTAAAAGTAAACTATTAACTGGGCAACGCTATTCTCGGAAGCGTGTAACTAACATCGCCATGGAACGCTTCACAAGAGACAATTTGTTGTACACTCAGTTATTTATAAACTACTTATCTTCAAAAGACCCTCGAAAAATTAAATTTTTAGATGAATCTGGGGTGAAGACGCCTGACGTGGGTACTCGACGATACGGCCACGCACCTGTAGGAAAACGTTGTGTCGAGGTAAATAGGAAATCCGAATCGCCGAACGTGACGCTCAATTTACTCGTGTCCTTTAACGGAGCAGAGTACTTCACTATTATTGACGGTGCTACTAATACCATTAACTTTTTGGAATTTTTCCTTCAAGCATCAGAAGCTACGAATTTACAGTCAGGGCGACCAGCTCTTGAAGTGGGGGACATCGTTGTGATGGATAACTTAGCAGTCCATCATTATGACGGAGGCGAGGTTTTAGAAGAATATTTCGATGAAATGGGAATTGAACTCCTGTTTACCCCCACGTATTCTCCTGACCTCAACCCCGTCGAAATGTGCTTTTCAAAGGTAAAAGCGAAACTAAATGGGGAATGTGTAAATGATGTTCACGATAATCTCAAGTTGGCTGTAATGGAAGCCGTAGAAACGATATCTTCAACAGATATGGAAGGATATTACCGAGCAACGTCGTACATGTTTCCATGACACTAGTTGATTGCAATAGATAGTGTATATTTGTTCTTATGTAAAAAAAACGTGTTATTGGCGAGTTATTAGTTCCTGTAAATTAT
The DNA here is from genome assembly GCA_025434845.1 of Phenganax subtilis. Classification (NCBI taxonomy): domain Eukaryota; kingdom Metazoa; phylum Cnidaria; class Anthozoa; order Malacalcyonacea; family Clavulariidae; genus Phenganax; species Phenganax subtilis. Next base: position 2,770 of record JAOBYK010592333.1, on the reverse strand, counting down.
CAGTAAAAGATTTTTAAATATAGTACGGAAACTTGGCTGTCATATCAGCAGGCGGATGTATAACTTTGTCTTGATTTTCTCTCCATGAAAGTTGTTTATTACACCGGTGTCTGAAACACGTCAAAGCGATCAACAAAACGCCTCGCTTTCAACAGGCTTTTCGGTGATTCTACCACCGCTATCACCCAAATCAGTGTATCCATAACTCGTAACGTCCAAGTAAAAAAATGCAGTCAATCACTGCTGGCTGACGCGCAAACATGTAAGTAAAGCCATTCAATTATTCAAATGCAACAAATGTAACAAAGTTGAATAAACATGAAACATGTTGAAAAAGGGTATGCCTAAAGAGAACATATACCATGACATATACAAGGAACCCAGTATCAAGCCATAAATAAAGTAACTACTAGCCATTCAGTATGATTGGTTTTGGAAACAACTTATAAGTATTACAGCTTAACAATTAACAAATTAATCAGCAACACAAACGCAAACAAAACTACTCTTCTATAAATATTATGTCAATCTGAAAATTATTAAACAAATGCGCTCCACCTTAAAACAAGGGTTACAAAGGGTTTTACCACTAGGAATTTGAAGATAATGATAGGAGAAGTCGCGCCGCCTCAGCGTCATTATTCTCGTGGCAATCCTAATCATTCTCAACCGTCGAGGTTTCACTTGTAGCAGAGCAACGATAATCTCGTCCACTGGCGTTTGAGTTACCAAATGACTGGTCATTTTCATTTCCTGGACCCAAAGGCAACGACAACGTTGGATGAAACGCTGCAGGTAAATCATAATTCTGAAGTTGAATAGAATGCGGAAATACCGGCTGATAAACCACTGTTGATCGAGGTTGCACAGCTAGACTAGTCGCATCCAACAGGCTTTGCCTGAGAACCATTTCAAGCTGTTCTTTCTCTTCATATTCGTTATCTGGTGCACATCTATAAAGTGAGGACTTTGCACTAAAGGGTTTGCCATCGTCGGGGCAGTTGAGTGGAAAATCGATTCCGCATCTTTCAAGGGCATGCCTCGTGGGATTTCCTCTTGACCGAACTTGTTTAAGCGATGCTGTAGAAACCTTTCTGTCGTGTGTAGCTCTAGTCAAAATATCTTTAAGGTTGTGCTTGGGAGGTATCTTGCCTGCAAAATTCTTTTTGCAATAATTTTCAATCAAATGCACATGTCTACGTAGAAGTGGCCAATTCTTGTGACCATTACAGATGTATTCCTCTTCATTTTCCGCAACCAAAGCTTCCTCGATTCTGTTGGACAGCGTTTGTCGTACATGATCAGATGCGTCTTTTTTTTGAGCAATACTTCGTTCAAGAGTCATTATTTCATTTTTTAGCCTCTGAATCGTCGATCGCAGCTGCTTCGTGTTCAGTTCACCTGGATGTAACTTTTCCTCACCACAACTGTACACGGACAAACACTTTCCATACACACAATTACGAGAATTATGTCCGAGCCGTAGGTGACAGTTACGACACATATTTCCCTCGGTCGCATTTGACCTGACCCGATCAAGTTCATGTTCAATATCTTCTTCTTTGGTTTGAAGTTCCTGAAGATTCGCCTTTTTATTTTTCAATTCCACCTCCGCTTTTTCCAAGTACCTTTGAATAGGCATTTGATGGAATTGCCCAACACTATTCGCAACAAACGACGTTTCACCTGCTGTTGGCTTCTTATTTGGCAAATGGTCATTTGACTCATTGGATTCTAAAAGTTCCAAGAGATCTTTATCAGGAGAATGCACATATTTACGACCTGAAAATTCCAACTTTATTTTTGATTCGACATTGCATGTTCGTTTCTTGACAGGGGATTCTCGATTTTGTCCTCGAGTAGTTTGGAAAGTCGGGGTGAAATCGTTGTCAACTCGTATACAAACGCGTACCAGTTCATCCTCTTGCGGGATCTGAACACTCGATCTTGAAAATATCCGCCGGCTACTTTCGACACTGCATCAAACAACTCTTGTAAACTCATTCCAAGTAACTCTTTTCTACTTAATATTGTAGTCTTACATCTTTCGTAGTTACTGCCGTATATTATTTTGATTTGCACTTTCATTATGATGTAAATTTAAAAGCATGCGAAAAAAACTTACAAACCTATTCACGAATCAACAACTTTATAACATTTACACGCTGCACAGTGCACCAAAACGTGCATTGTGCATGTTACACCTGTCAAAACTTCCGAAATATCAAGGCGTAAGCTGATTGGTTTACAGTTTAACCTTCAACGTTTTCCGGTCAAACGTGAAAGTTTGAAACGTAAACAAAGGCGCTAAATTTGTCACGGTTAACGGTAGCTTGCAAATAGCTGTAAGCCTGACTGTCCAGTCAATCCCGATACAATAATTCATCCCCCCAAGGAACTGTCAAGTAGCAACAGAGTTTTATTTGAGGGTTGTCCGTGAGTGCTTGTCGTTCTAAGTCTTGCATGACGGCTTCAGCGAGGAAGCTGGAGAGTGGTGATCCCATTGGGGTGCCTGATGTTCGTTGGTAGTGTGTTCCTTCAAACAGAAATTCGGTCGTTAAGCAAAGGTCAAGCAGTTTTAGTATGTCGTCCTTGGTGAGATGGGTGCTGTTCATCCAGGTTGTGTTGGTTGTTAGGAGTTGGTCGGTTATTCGTTTTGCTTTTGGTAGTGGTTTGGAAGTGAAGAGGGAAAAAACGTCGAAGGATATCATGGTTTCGTCTGGTTCAATTGTGAGGTCCTTTATATGTTGTAGGAACGTGGTGGCATTTG
>JAOBYK010592222.1:0-11459 GCA_025434845.1 Phenganax subtilis | reverse complement strand
CCTGATCACAAAAAATTTTTGAAGAGCGATCAAAAAAATTTTTTTTTGTGGCCTGATCACAAAAATTTTTGAAGCGCGATCAAAAAAAATTTTTTTTTCGCCTGATCACAAAAATTTTTGAAGCGCGATCGAAAAAATTGTTTTTTCGTCGCCTCATCACAAAAATTTTTGAGGAGCGATCAAAAAAATTTTTTTTCGTGGCTGATCACAAAATTTTTTTTAAAGCGCGATCGAAAAAATTGTTTTTTCGTCGCATGATCACAAAAATTTTTGAAGCGCGATCGAAAAAATTGTTTTTTCGTTGCCTGATCACAAAAAATTTTTAAAGCGCGATCGAAAAAATTTTTTTTTCGTCGCCTGATCACACAAATTTTTGAAGCGCGATCAAAAAATTTTTTTTTTCCGCCTGATCATGAAAAGTTTTGAAGCGCGATAAAAAATTTTTTTTTTTCGATGCCTGATCACAAAGAATTTTTGAAGTGCGTTCAAAAAATTTTTTTTTCCGCCTGATCACAAAAAATTTTTCAAGCGTGTTCGAAAAAATTGTTTTTTCGTTGCCTGATCACAAAAATTTTTGAAGCGCGATCAAAAAATTTTTTTTTTCCGCCTGATCACAAAAAATTTTTGAAGCGCGATCGAAAAAATTGTTTTTTCGTCGCCTGATCACAAAAAATTTTTGAAGAGCGATCAAAAAAATTTTTTTTTTCGTTGCCTGATCACAAAAAAGTTTTAAAGCGCGATCGAAAAAATTGTTTTTTCGTCGCCTGATCACAAAAATTTTTGAAGCGCGTTCGAAAAAATTTTTTTTTCGTTGCCTGATCACAAAAGATTTTTGAAGCGCGATCAAAAAATTTTTTTTTTCCGCCTGATCATGAAAAATTTTGAAGCGCGATAAAAAAATTTTTTTTTCGATGCCTGATCACAAAGAATTTTTGAAGTGCGTTCAAAAAATTTTTTTTTCCGCCTGATCACAAAAAATTTTTGAAGCGTGTTCGAAAAAATTGTTTTTTCAGTGCCTGATCACAAAAAATTTTTGAAGCGCAATCAAAAAATTTTCTTTTTCCGCCTGATCATGAAAATTTTAGAAGCGCGATAAAAAAATTTTTTTTTTCGTTGCCTGATCACAAAAAAGTTTTAAAGCGCGATTGCAAAAATTGTTTTTTCATTGCCTGATCACAAAAAATTTTTGAAGCGTGATCAAAAAATTTTTTTTTTCCGCCTGATCATGAAAATTTTAGAGGCGCGATAAAAAAAATTTTTTTTTCCTCGCCTGATCACAAAAAAGTTTTTTGCACAATCACAAAAAATTTTGAAGCGCGATCGAAAAAATTTTTTTTCTTTGCCTGATCACAAAAAATTTTTGAAGCGCGATCAAAAAATTTTTTTTTTCCACCTGATCATGAAAATTTTTGAAGCGCGATCAAAAAATTTTTTTTTCCGCCTGATCATGAAAATTTTTGAAGCGCGATAAAAAAAATTTTTTTTTCGTTGCCTGATCACAAAAAGTTTTTAAAGCGCGATCGAAAAAATTGTTTTTTCGTGGCCTGATCACAGAAAATTTTTGAAGCGCGATCGAAAAAATTTTTTTTTCGTTGCCTGATCACAAAAAATTTTGAAGCGCGATCAAAAAAGTTTCTTTTTCTGCTTGATTATGAAAATTTTTGAAGCGCGATCGAAAAAATTTTTTTTTCGTCCCCTGATCACAAAAATTTTTGAAGCGCGATCGAAAAAATTGTTTTTTCGTGTCCTGATCACAAAAAATTTTTGAAGCGCGATCAAATAAATTTTTGAAGCGCGATCGAAAAAATTTTTTTTTCGTCGCCTGATCACAAAAATTTTTGAAGCGCGATCAAAAAATTTTTTTTTTCCGCCTGATCATGAAAAATTTTGAAACGCGATAAAAAAAATTTTTTTTTAGTTGCCTGATCACAAAAAAATTTTTAACTGCGATCAAAAAATTTTTTTTTTTCGCCTGATCATGAAAAATTTTGAAACGCGATAAAAAAATTTTTTTTTCGTTGCCTGATCACAAAAAAATTTTTAACCGCGATCGAAAAAATTGTTTTTTCGTCGCCTGATCACAAAAATTTTTGAAGCGCGATCGAAAAAATTTTTTTTTCGTTGCCTGATCACAAAAAATTTTTGAAGCGCGATCAAATAAATTTTTGAAGCGCGATCGAAAAAATTTTTTTTTCGTTGCCTGATCACAAAAAATTTTTGAAACGCGATCGAAAAAATTGTTTTTTCGTCGCCAGATCACAAAAAATTTTTGAAGCGCGATCAAAAAAATTTTTTTTCATAGCTTGATCACAAAAATATTTGAAGCGCGATTGAAAAAATTTTTTTTTCGTCACCTGATCACAAAAAATTTTTGAAGCGCAATCGAAGAAATTGTTTTTTCGTCGCCTGATCACAAAAAATTTTTGAAGAGCGATCAAAAAAATTTTTTTTCCTGGCCTGATCACAAAAATTTATGAAGCGCGATGAAAAAAATTTTTTTTCGTCGCCTGATCACAAAAAATTTTTGAAGCGCGATCGAAAAAATTGTTTTTTCGTCGCCTGATCACAAAAATTTGTGAAGCGCGATCGAAAATATTGTTTTTTCGTTGCCTGATCACAAAAAATTTTTGAAGCGCGTTAAAAAAAACTTTTTTTTCATTGCCGGATCACAAAAAATTTTTGAAGCGCGATCAAAAAAAATTTGTTTTTTTTCGCCTGATCACAAAAAATTGTTGAAGCGCGATCAAAAAAATTTTTTCTTCGTCGCCTGATCACAAAAAATTTTTGTTGCCTGATCACAAAAAATTTTTGAACCGCATTTAAAAAAATTTTTTTTTCTTCGCCGAATCACAAAAAAATTTTTGATGCCTGAGCACAAAAAATTTTAATCGCGATTAAAAAATTTTCTTTTCGTCGCGCGCTGACAAAAAATTTTTGATGCCTGATCACAAAAAATTTTTGAACCGCGATCAAAAAAATTTTTTTTTCGTCGCCTGATCACAATAAATTTATGATGCCTGATCACAAAAAATTTTTGAACCGCGATCAAAAAAATTTTTTTTCGTTGCCGGATCACAAAAAATTTTAGAAGCGTGATCAAAAAAATTTTTTTTGGTCGCCTGATCACAAAAAATTTTTGAAGCGTGAACAAAAAAATTTTTTTTTCGTCACCTGATCTTAAAAAATTTTTAATGGCTGATGACATAAAATTTTTGAAGTGCAAGCAAAAAAAATTTTTTTTGGGGGCCTGATGACAAAAAGTTTTTTAAGCGCGATCACAAAAAATTTTTTTCTTGCGTAGCCTGATCACAAAAAAATTTTGAAATGCGATCAAAAAAATTTTTTCTTCGTCGCCTGATCACAGAAAATTTTTGTTGCATTATCCCAAAAAATTTTTGAACAGCGATCAAAAAAACTTTTTTTTGTTGCCGGATCACAAAAAATTTTTTGTTCGTCGCCGGATCACAAAAATTTTTGAAAAGCGATCAAAAAAGTTGTTTTTTTGTTGCCTGATCAGAGAAAATTTTTGAATTGCGATCAAAAAAATTTTTTTTCGAAGCTTGATCACAAAAATTTTTGAATCGCGATCGAAAATTTTTTTTTTGTCCCCTTATCACAAAAAAGTTTTTTGCATGATCACCAAAAATTTTGAAGCGCGATCAAAAAAATTTTTTTTTCGTTGCCTGTTCACAAAAAATTTTTCAAGTGCGATCAAAAAAATTTTTTTTCGTCGCCTGATCACAAAAAGTTTTTTAAGCGCGATCAAAAAAATTTTTTTTTCGTTAGCCTGATCACAAAAAATTTTTGAAGCGCGATCAATAAAATTTTTGAAGCGCGATCGAAAAAATTTTTTTTTCGTCGCCTGTTCACCAAAATTTTTGAAGCGCGATCAAAAAAATTATTTTTTCGTTGCCTGATCGGAAAAATTTTTTGAAGCGCGATAAAAAAATTTTTTTTCGTAGCTTGATCACAAAAATTTTTGAAGCGCGATCGAAAAAATTTGTTTTTTTTCGCCTGATCACAAAAAATATTTGAAGCGCGATCAAAAAAATTTTTTTTTCGTCGCCTGATCACAAAAAATTTTTGTTTCCTGATCACAAAAAATTTTTGAACCGCATTTAAAAAAATTTTTTTTTCATCGCCGAATCACAAAAAATTTTTGATGCCTGATCACAAAAAATTTTTGAATCGCGATCAAAAAAATTTTTTTTTCATAGCCTGATCACAAAAAATTTTTGATGCCTGATCGCAAAAAATTTTTGAACCGCGATCAAAAAAACTTTTTTTTCATTGCCGGATCACAAAAAATTTGTTTTTTTTCGCCTGATCACAAAAAATATTTGAAGCGCGATCAAAAAAATTTTTTTTTCGTCGCCTGATCACAAAAAATTTTTGTTTCCTGATCACAAAAAATTTTTGAACCGCATTTAAAAAAATTTTTTTTTCTTCGCCGAATCACAAAAAACTTTTGATGCCTGATCACAAAAAATTTTTGAATCGCGATTAAAAAATTTTTTTTTCGTCGCGCGCTTACAAAAAATTTTTGATGCCTGATCACAAAAAATTTTTGAATCGCGATCAAAAAAATTTTTTTTTCATAGCCTGATCACAAAAAATTTTTGATGCCTGATCGCAAAAAATTTTTGAACCGCGATCAAAAAAATTTTTTTTTCGTCGCCTGATCACAATAAAATTTTGATGCCTGATCACAAAAAATTTTTGAACCGCGATCAAAAAAATTTTTTTTCGTTGCCGGATCACAAAAAATTTTAGAAGCGCGATCAAAAAAATTTTTTTTGGTCGCCTGATCACAAAAAATTTTTGAAGCGCGAACAAAAAAATTTTTTTTTGTCGCCTGATCCCAAAAAATTTTTGATGCTTGATGACAAAAAATTTTAAAGCTCGATCAAAAAAATTTTTTTTTCGTTGCCTGATCACAAAAAATTTTTAATGCCTGATGACAAAAATTTTTTGAAGCTCGATCAAAAAAATTTTTTTTTTCGTCGCCTGATCTCAAAAAATTTTTAATGCCTGATGACAAATTTTTTTTCACTGCCGGATCACAAAAAATTTTTGAACCGCGATCAAAAAAATTTTTTTGGGGGGGGCCTCATCACAAAAAGTTTTTTAAGCGCGATCACAAAAAAATTTTTTTTTCGTTGCCTGATCACGAAGAGTTTTTTAAGTGCGATCAAAAAAGTTTTTTTTCTTCGCCTGATCACAAAAAATTTTTGAACCACGTTAAAAAAAACTTTTTGTTGCCGGATCACAAAAAAATTTTGAAGCACGATCAAAAAAATTTTTTTTTCGTCGCCTGTTCACAAAAAATTTTGAAGCGCTGTCAAAAAAATTTTTTTCTCATCGCCTGATCACAAAAAATGTTTAATGCCTGATGACATAATATTTTTGAAGCCCGATCAAAAAAATTTTTTTCTTGTGTAGCCTGATCACAAAAAATTTTTGAAACGCGATCAAAAAAATTTTTTCTTCGTCGCCTGATCACAGAAAATTTTTTTTTCGTCGCCGGATCACAAAAACTTTCGAAGAGCGATCAAAAAAATTTTTTTTTCGTCGCATGCTCACAAAAAATTTTTGATGCCTGATCACAAAACATTTTTGAATCACGATCAAAAAATTTTTTTTTTTCGTAGCCTGATCGCTAAAAATTTTTGATGCCTGATGACATAAAATTTTTGAAGTGCAATCAAAAAAAATTTTTTTTTTGGGCCTGATGACAAAAAGTTTTTGAAGCGCGATCACAAAAAATTTTTGAACCGCGATCAAAAAAATTTTTTTTCATTGCCGGATCTCAAAAAATTTTTGAAGCGCGATCAAAAAAATTTTTTTGGGGGGGGCCTCATCACAAAAAGTTTTTTAAGCGCGATCACAAAAAAATTTTTTTTTCGTCGCCTGATCACGAAGAGTTTTTGAAGCGCGATCAAAAAAGTTTTTTTTCTTCGCCTGATCACAAAAAATTTTTGAACTGCGATCAAAAAAATTTTTATTCTTTGCCGGATCACAAAAAATTTTTGATGCCTGATCATAAAAAATTTTTGAACTGCGATCAAAAAAATTTTTTTTTGTTGCCGGATGAAAAAAAAATTTTTGAAGCTCTATCAAAAAAATTTTTTTTTTTGTCGCCTGATCACAAAAAATTTTTGAAGCGCGATCAAAAAAATTTTTTTTTCGTCTCCTGTTGACAAAAATATTTGAAGCGCGATCAAAAAAATTTTTTTTTTTCGTTGCCTGATCACAAAATTTTTTAAGCGCGATCAAAAAAATTTTTTTTTCGTCGCCTAGTCACAAAAAATTTTTGTTGCCTGATCACAAAAATTTTTGAACCGCATTAAAAAAAATTTTTTTTTCGTCGCCTGATCACAAAAAATTTTTAATGCCTGATGACAAAAAATATTGAAGCTCGATCAAAAAAATTTTTTTTTCGTCGCCTGATCACAAAAATTTTTGAAGGACGATCAAAAAAATATTTTCTTCGACGCCTGATCACCAAAAATTTTTGATGCCTGATCACGAAAATTTTTTGAAGCACGATCAAAAAAATTTTTTTTTTTTTCGCCTGTTCACAAAAAATTTTTGAACCGCGATCAAAAAGACTTTTTTTTTGTTGCCAGATCACAAAAAATTTTTGAAGCGCGATCAATAAAATTTTTATTCGTCGCCTGTTCACAATAATTTTTGAAGCGCGATCAAAAAAATTTTTTTTCCGTCGCCTGATCACAAAAAATTTTTTATGCTTGATGACTAAAAATTTTGAAGCTGGATCAAAAAAAAATTTTTTTTCGTCGCCTGATCACAAAAAATTTTTAATGACTGATGACCAAAAATTTTTGAAGCTCGATCAAAAAAATTTTTTTCTCGTCGCCTGATCACCAAAATTGTTTGATGCCTGATGACCAAAAATTTTTGAAGCACGATCAAAAAAATTTTTTTTTCGACGCCTGATCACAATAAATTTTTGATTCCTGATCACAAAAAATTTTTGAAGCACGATCAAAAAAAATTTTTTTCGTTGCTGGATCACAAAAAATATTTGAAGCGCAATCAAAAAAATTTTTTTTTTCGCCTGATCACAAAAAAATTTTAACCGCGATCAAAAAAATTTTTTTTTCTTCGCCTGATCACAATAAATTTTTGATGCCTGATGACATAAAATTTTTGAAGCGCAATCAAAAAAATTTTTTTTGGGGGGCCTGATCACAAAAAGTTGTTGAAGTGCGTTCACAAAAAAATTTTTTTTTCGTCGCCTGATCACAAAAAATTTTTGATGCCTGATCACAAATAATTTTTAAACAGCGATCAAAAAATTTTTTTTCTTATCGCGTGATCACAAAAATTTTTGAAGCGCGATCAATAAAATTTTTTTTTCGTTGCCTGATCACAAATATTTTTTGATGCTTGATGACAAAAAATTTTGAAGCTCGATCAAAAAAATTTTCTTTTCGTCGCCTGATAACAATAAATTTTTGATACTTGATCACAAAAAATTTTTGAACCGCGATCAAAAAAATGTTTTTTCGTTGCTGGATCACAAAAAATATTTGAAGCGCGATCAAAAAAATTTTTTTTTTCGCGTGATCACAAAAAAATTTTAACCGCGATCAAAAAAATTATTTTTTCTTCGCCTGATCACAATAAATTTTTGTCGCCTGATCACAAAAAAATTTTGAAGCGCGATCAAAAAAATTTTTTTTTCGTCGCCTGTTGACAAAAATATTTGAAGCGCGATCAAAAAAATTCTTTTTTCGTCGCCTAATCACAAAAAATTTTTGAAGCGCGATCAAAAAACTTTTCTTTTCATCGCCTGATCACAAAAATTTTTGAAGCGCGATCAAAAAAATTTTTTTTTCGTCGCCTGATCACAAAAAATTTTTGATGCTTGATGACAAAAATTTTTGAAGCTCGATCAAAAAAATTTTTTTATTCGTCGCCTGATCACAAAAAATTTTTAATGACTGATGACAAAAAATTTTTGAAGCTCTATCAAAAAAATTTTTTTTTAGTCGCCTGATCTCAAAAATTTTTTAATGCCTGATGCCATAAAATTTTTGAAGCGCAATCAAAAAAACTTTTTTTTTGGTGGCCTGATCACAAAAATTTTTGAAGTGCGATCACAAAAAAATTTTTTTTTCGTCGCCTGATCACGAAGAGTTTTTGAAGCGCGGTCAAAAAATTTTTTTTTCGCCGCCTGATCACAAAAACTTTTTGATGCCTGATCACAAAAAATTTTTGAACTGCGATCAAAATATTTTGTTCTCGTCGCCTGATCACAAAAATTTTTTGAACCGCGATCAAAAAAATTTTTTTTTCGTCGCCTGTTCACAAAAATATTTGAAGCGCGATCAAAAAAAATTTTTTTTTTCTTCACCTAATCACAAAAATATTTCGTTGCCTGATCACAAAAATTTCTGAACCGAGTTAAAAAAAATTTTTTTTTCGTCGCCTGATCACAATAAATTTTAGATGCCTGACCACAAAAAATTTTTGAACCGCGATCAAAAACATTTTTTTTCGTTGCTGGATCACAAAAATTTTTGAAGCGCGATCAAAAAAATTTTTTTTTCTTCGCCTGATCTTAAAAAAATTTTAACCGCGATCAAAGAAATTTTTTTTTCTTCGCTTGATCACAATAAATTTTTGATGCCTGATGACAAAAAATATTGAAGCTCGATCAAAAAAATTTTTTTTTCGTCGCCTGATCACAAAAATTTTTGAAGGGCGATCAAAAAAATATTTTTTTCGACGCCTGATCACCAAAAATTTTTGATGCCTGATGACAAAAAATTTTTGAAGCACGATCAAAAAAAGTTTTTTTTCGTCGCCTGTTCACAAAAAACTTTTAGTCACTGTTCACAAAAAATTTTTGAACCGCGATCAAAAAAATTTTTTTTTCGTCGCCTGATCACATAAAATTTTTGATGCTTTATGACAAAAAATTTTGAAGCTCGATCAAAAAAATTTTTTTTTCGTCGCCTGATCACAAAAAATTTTTAATGACTGATGACAAAAAATTTTTAAAGCTCGATCAAAAAAGTTTTTTTTTCGTCGCCTGATCTCAAAAGTTTTTTAATGCCTGATGACATAAAATTTTTGAAGCGCAATCAAAAAAATTTTTTTGGGGGGGCCTGATCACAAAAAGTTGTTAATGTGTGATCCAAAAAAATTTTTTTTTCGTCGCCTGATCACAAAAAATTTTTGATGCCCGATCACAAAAATTTTTAAACCGCGATCAAAAAATTTTTTTTTCGTCGCCTGATCACAATAAATTTTTGATGCCTGATCACAAAAAATTTTTGAACCGCGATCAAAATAATTTATTTTTGTTTCCGGATCGCAAAAAATTTTTGAAGCACGATGAAAAAAATTTTTTTTTCGTCGCCGGATCACAAAAATTTTTGAAGCGCGATTAAAAGCGCGATGTTGTGTCGTTGATTTTTTTTATTAAATTAACAGTATGCTGTGGGAAATAGACCATTTATTAGTTTCAATGCGATTGCACGAGCGCAAAAATTGTTTCTAGCCTGTTTTAAAAATCGAGTTTTCTACTTAGCATGGAGATGTTATAATATTTTTTGTACATGTTGTGTCGTTGATTTTTTTTTTTTAAATTAACAGTATGCTGTGGGAAATAGACTTTGCATAAGTTTCAAAGCAATTACACAAGCGCAAAGTTTGTTTCTAGCTTACTCTAAAAATCAAGTTTTCTCCCTAGCATGCAGATGTTATAAATTTTTTTGTACATGTAGTGTGGTTGATTTTTTTTATTAAATTAACAGTATGCTGTGGGAAATAGACTTATTATGAGTTTCAAAGCGATTGCACGAGCGCAATATTTTTGTTTCTAGCTTGTTCTAAAAATCGTTTTTTCTACTTAGCATGGTGATATTATAAATTTTTTTGTACATGTTGTGTCGTTGATTTTTTCTATTAAATTCACAGTATGCTGTGGGAAATAGCATTTGCATGAGTTTCAAAGCAATTCCACGAGCGCAAAGTTTGTTTCTAGCTCACTCTAAAAATCGAGTTTTCTACTTAGCATGGAGATGTTTTAAATTTTTTTGTACATGTTGTGTGGTTGATTTTTTTTATTAAATTAACAGTATCCTGTGTGAAATAGACCTTATATAAGTTTTAAAGCGATTGCACAAGCGCAAAATTTGTTTTTAGCTTGCTCTAAAAATCGAGTTTTCTACTTAGCATGGAGATGTTATAATATTTTTTTTACATGTTGTGTCGTTGATTTTTTTTATTAAGTTAACAGTATGCTGTAGGAAATAGACTATTTATGAGTTTCAATGCGATTGCACGAGCGTAAAGTTTGTGTCTAGCTTGTTCTAAAAATCGTTTTTTCTACTTAGCATAGTGATGTTATAAATTTTTTGTACATGTTGTGTCGTTGATTTTTTTTATTAAATTAACAGTATGCTGTGGGAAACAGACTATGCATGAGTTTCAAAGTTATGGCACGAGCGCAAAGTTGTTTTCTAGCTTGTTCTAAAAATCGAAACTTCCACTTAGAATGGAGATGTTATAAATTTTTCTTGTACATGTTGTGTCATTGTTTTTTTTTATTAAATTAACAGTATGCTATGGGAAATAGACTTTGTATAAATTTAAAAGCGATTGCACATACGCAAAGTTTGTTTTTAGCTTGTTCTTAAAATCGAGTTTTCTACTTAGCATGGAGATGTTATAATATTTTTTGTACATGTTGTGTGGTTGATTTTTTTTTATTAAATTAACAGTATGCTGTAAGAAATAGACTTTGCATGAGTTTCAAAGCGATTGCACGAGCGCAAAGTTTTTTCCTAGCTTGTTCTAAAAATCGTTTTTTCTTTTTAGCATGGTGATGTTATAAATTTTTTGGTACATGTTGTGTCGTTGATTTTTTTTATTAAATTGACAGTATGCTGTGGGAAATAGACTTTGCATGAGTTTCAAAGCAATTACACAAGCGCAAAGTTTGTTTCTGGCTTACTCTAAAAATCGAGTTTTCTACTTAGCATGGAGATGTTATAAATTTTTCTCGTACATGTTGTGTCGTTGATTTTTTTATTAAATTAACAGTATGCTGTGGGAAATAGACTATTTATGAGTTTCAATGCGAATGCACGAGCGCAAAGTTTGTTTCTAGCTTGTTTTAAAAATCGTTTTTTCTACTTAGCATGGAGATGTTATAAATTTTTTTGTACATGTTGTGTGGCTGTTTTTTTATTAAATTAACAGTATCCTGTGGGAAATAGACTTTGTATAAGTTTCAAAGCGATTGCACAAGCGCAATGTTTGTTTTTAGCTTGTTCTAAAAATCGATTTTTCTACTTAGCATGGTGATGTTATAAATTTTTTTTTACATGTTGTGTCGTTGATTTTTTTTTTATTAAATTAACAGTATGCTGTGGGAAATAGACTTTGCATGAGTTTCAAAGCAATTACACAAGCGCAAA
>JAOBYK010592111.1:0-11460 GCA_025434845.1 Phenganax subtilis | reverse complement strand
GCACGGACACTCACTCGGACAGACACGAAATTTAAACTATAAGAAAGTTGCATGCCTTATAAGGCATGCAACAAAAACCAATCATCTTCAAGTGCTTTTATTAATTTTTCTTCATCAAACTCCGTATATTCTAAGAATTCTTCCCTATTTAAATAAATTGCATGAAACGATCTGTCCCAATTATTCTTCTCACCAGACCATTCATCTTCCTCCTCATAACACTCCACTTTATACATCTTTCCAACTCGATACATTAGAAAGTTTAGACAAATAAGCAGATACAGCAACCGTTATAATAAGAAGACAACACACAAAAAAACATATGTTTAAATATCTTGTTCATCATCATTTTCCATTTCTACTAACACTAAATTCCAATCTACTTACCCTATCACCGTCTTTAATGACACGAAAAGTATCGTTCACTTGTTCATATATATGCTGTACTAATTTATTGTCCAATATTTCTTACAAGGATACAAAAGAATAATGCTCAAATTTACAATTGCTTCCAAAGTATTTATACAATTATTTACAAAAAAAAGTTAAACTAATTGTTTGAGAAAAATGGCAACCATAAAACCTTAACTATAAGATGAACTCGAATACCAGTACAACCTTACTACTTTACCATCGGTCATGTTTATTTTTCTATTTGAAAAGCCAATCTACTTATATCATGTTTACCATTTATCTTACACAACTCACTAAATTGTTGTTCTAAAATTAATTCCTCAAACATGGAATCATATACATGACACAATACATCGACATCGTATATTTCATACAAATGCACGAAAGGATAATGCTCAAATTTAAATTGTTTCCATAATATTTACACACTATTTCACAAAAATGACAAAATCTAATCACTTGCCCAAATTGATAATCATAAAAACTATACAAATCCGAGTATCAATACAAAGTGACTTTCGTATTATACTTGATGCGGTCTTCATCCGTCACCTCAAACATAGAGCCGTGAGCATTAATCATTAACTCAACATGACTCATCGCTTTGTTTCTTTTGATATCTTTTTATGTTTGTAAGTTCTTTCCTCGCCACTTTTACACTCTTCAATAATTCGTCACGTGCTTGACCACAATGTAAAACACTTCTATAATGATACAGAGGATGTTTCTCATTCAACTGCTTCTGCATTGATTTGATGTTGTTATCTTAACCACACAATTGAGCCTCTTGTTCAACAACTTCAAGCCAAAACCATATCGCATCATAATACTTTTTATTAGGTGAAGTATCACCCTAACCCTAACCCTACAATATTGTCCATTTATTTCATCTTTCCATAGTCCACATTCCATCTGCTACTAATATAGTCCATTTAAGTTTGTATAAAACTTCTGTATGCCACTTTTTTCAAAATATTTTTAGCCTTATCTACTTTACCACTTTTTTTACCAATTTGCCACATTTTTCTATGCGTTCTTAACATTTTTCTACCAAAGAACTTCTAGAAATCATCACCGCTCATTCCACCTATATGTCGTCATCTTCTTCAATGCTTCATTCCTGATATTACTTTAAAGATATTACACACGGTATGCTCGATCATTTCTCTGACATAAAGTAAGTAAACATATCAACTAAATAATCTTTTTTTGTTTTATTTTCCTTTTTAAGTGCTTTTTTACTTAACTTTTTATACAATTAATTTTTCTATCTATATCACTCCACGCAGGTAATGCAAGACCGCCTTTTTGTTTTTTCCGTTTAATAACCTGTCATCGTCACTTCATAATTCTCTGCCACAATATGCAATTTATTTATCTGTCTGCTTTTACTTCAAAGCATTTACACCGGCATCGCCAATTGATTTTATTGTTTGCATTTACTTATCTATCTGCAGTTTCTTCAAAGCATTTTAACCAACATGTGTGCATTTATTCACAGATTTATTGATTTATTACTGCATTTATTTGCATCTGTCGCTCTCTCGTTAATTTACTTCAAAGAAGTAATATCGACAAAAATAATCATTTTTTTTGACAAAACGAGCTTCAGCAAATGAAAAACCGCTAGGAAAAATCAAAAGGTCAAAGTTTCACCAACGAATTATTATCAATTTGCATTTTCTGTTATATGAAACCACCCACGCAACCAATTTCTTCTCATTCTATGCGTAAACTTTGTCGAGGCAACATCTTAAGTCAGGTGTGTGAACCAAAAAAAATTGGTATTCATTAGTTAAGGTTAGTGTTATTAAAAATAACTTATTCATCAAATAAT
Organism: Phenganax subtilis; assembly: GCA_025434845.1. Classification (NCBI taxonomy): domain Eukaryota; kingdom Metazoa; phylum Cnidaria; class Anthozoa; order Malacalcyonacea; family Clavulariidae; genus Phenganax; species Phenganax subtilis. The sequence goes on along the minus strand of JAOBYK010592111.1, from coordinate 9,209 downwards.
TAGCAAACCACACATCACTCGCGCACACAAATTTGAACACAAAACTTCTTTCATTTTGTAACAAATACACATGTGTGCGATAGATCAACATGATCATATCATCATGTCATTTATATACTTCTTGTTTGTTTCACTTTCATTTTTGAAAGCACTTTTGATTTCATTTGGAATAATAATATATACCATTTTAGGGTTCAATGCGAAGTGGGAGAGTTTTGGGGTGGGTATCATAAAAGAATTACTCCACCAAGGGAGTGGCATACAACTCTCACACTTCCGGCTAATCACTCATAGAATCGAAATCAAACTTCATAAAAAGGCTTCCCAGAGGGGCTAGAATGAGGAAATGTGGTTCTATGTGTCTTATCCTGAGATAGGGGTGCAAGAGAGTTCACTACTTTATTTGTAGCCTTTATGTCTTGGACAGTCTTAGCTTGGTCATCCCAAACAGTAACCTGGTAGGCTTCATGTTCCTTGAACATGCTTGTTGAAACTCAGAACTTAACTAGGGCCTAATGGCATCTTTGCATTCAAAGGACAACTCCTTATGGATGTGTCCAGTCAAAACAATGGAGTCAGTAAGATGAGAAGCAATACCTTTATAATCTGGTATACTTTTTTGCTCTCGACTTTGGAGAAGGCAGTCCAAGGATCCTGTCATGGCAGATGACACCCTCAATACAAGGTCTTCCAAATCTGAAATTTTCATGTCATTTTGCTTGACAGTAGAGCTTAGTCTACCCCAAATCTCAATATTTACTTTTGGTACAAACAATTCGGTACAATTTGTTGGAACAGGGTACTTTGCACCAATTTCTTTGCCCTTGGCAAGCTCAAATTCTGTCATGAACTTATTGTTAATAAGTGTAGCTAACTTTTCATTGACTGGAGGTTGTGTCCTCTGAAGGTGTCAGTGATTCATTTATTGCACCTAAAATATCCCCTGAATCAGGGTGATCCTTCTCAATAATGCTAACATCATCATTATCAAGATCTTGTAGGGCACAAGGGTCAAACTCTGAATTGCCATAAAGGCTCAACACATCATCATCTATATTTTTCAACTGTTTGACTGTTTCTGCTTCTACTGAATTACCTTTTGCTTTCTCTGAAGCTGTGTGAGAACCACCTGTTGTGGTTGAAGCCATTTTACTGGATGAGCGCGTTTTGGAGGTCTTTCAGTCAAGCATTCTAAGTTTCCGGTTTCTAAAATATCGCAACTACATTTCCCACTCAAACCGTGTTTTGGCTCTAGCCCATTTTAAACGAAATGCATACCCCATTTGAAACGAAATGCAGGAGTAAGTCCTGCATATTTGATAGCATAGCCAACATAGGATCTTTTGTAGGAGGCGTTAATTTGTTCTCGGCTAAACTCTGGCCAGAATTAGAGTCTTGTGTAGGCTGGAGTTTGTTAACCTGCTTAATATTTGGTTCGGTTTCTTGAGTGCCACAAGGGGAGTCAGACATGACTGCCTGAAAAAAGGTTAGTGAATCGTAATAGTATAAGCATAAAAACGTGTACTTAGCTTGAGGGTGCTTACAACTTGTTCCCAATGGAACCACCAAGTAAATATTCTGCACAAAAATGGCAAAAGAATCCACCAAAGAACTGAGGTTCGTGAAACCCATGTCTGTATTGGAGCGCTGATCTACACAACTGATTTTGGGTGCATGAGCTGCACTCTCTCTCGTACAACTCCACGCAACCAAGCTAATGACAGAGTAGAATCGATTCGACCATCATAAAAAAAAACTTCAAAACTACTTCATTTCATTGCATAAATTATCATAAATCAGTCTCATCTACCCCCCCCCCCCCCGAAAATTTCGACCATTATTGCTGATTTGACAAGTTATTCTTAGTAACATCTGTTGTGAATGACATATTCATGGACTTCACGTGCTCATGTGTGGAAAAAAAAACATGTGTTCGTTTTTTCTAGAAGCAATTTTGTAGTGCTGTGTGAGAACGAAGTAAAATAGAGAGTTTTAGATTTTGTTTGATTCGATTCAATCTAGGATAAGGCTAGGATAACAGTTAGGAAACTAATAAATTGATTGTTGTAAAATAGACAGTTTAAGGTAATACATATTCATATACATAATGTAGACATTAGAAAACCATTGTAAATAGTTATGTAATTCAGCTTATATGCTGCAAAGTAACTATACATATGAGCCATCAACTGTCAACTATTAAAAGCCCAGTGCTCTCATAGCAAATCAAAATGAAAATAAATTAAAGTTTTTACTGAAATGTTTTCCACTTTACTGTGAAAATATGTCTGGGGTGTTTTTTTTTTGTTACAAATTATGCAAACTTAAGTATGTTGACCATTTTAAAAGTGTTATGTTTTCCTATAGTTTTAAATTTTTTTCCATGATTTTATTGTTGAACCTTTTATTCAATATTTATATGTTTCCTATACTTTTTTTGTATATTTTAAGATAAAATGTTAATTGTAAGTAATTTTGCTATGAGATCAATGGGCCACTATATGTAATAGTATTTAAAAAGTTTGGATTGCATTTTATTTCTCACTCCTGTGATTTCCGCCATTGGTGTGGCCAAACTATTTAAGATTTTGTTGTGAAGCACGCGTTCGATAGCAATTTCAGTGACAGTGGGGGTGCATGCTCATTGAGTTGCTTAACATTTGAATACAAATACACACAAGAAATACCTGCATACAACCCTCGAAAGTTTACATTATGACTGTGTGACTGTATGACTGATGTGAATTTTTGCCTCTCATCACAATGCTTCAAAGTTTAAAGAAACTTTAGACTAAAAACTACATGAACAGACATAACTGTAACTCAAACATACGTTTCATGAATTTTTTGACTAGGGCTTGTTTCCCGAATGGATACGTCTGAAACAGGGATGATAGCACACTTTGTGCCGTATCAGTAGAACTATATGATAATACCTGTGGTAACAGGAACAGTAAGAAAATCGCATTTGTACCGGGCCCCTATGTGCAATACACAAAACAATTATCTGTGCAGAAACAATTTCTTCAATAAGCTTTTAAAAACAGTGGCACAAAAATGGGTGTGACGCGGTGCCACGCCCCCAATAATTGTACGCTCGGTTTTGTTAGTATTATAAATTGGTCCCAGACTGGCTCCTAACATTATTGTGAAAAATGATGTAAACCATTTCAAGCAAAACAAAATTTTCAATGCTCTAATAAAATATAAATTTCATCTCTTATTAGCTGTACTGTTTGCAAAAAGTTCATTTTAAAATCAATCTATTTCTACACTTTATTGCAATTGCAATGTAGTACTTCCATTGAAAAATTCGAAATTTTAGCTTACTGACAGGAAGCTGCACAATAAATGTATCATTCAGGATTCATGAATCACGATATTCAACACATGGCCATTGTCAACCAATAAAAAGCACCATGCTCATTATAAAAGCGTCCTGCGCTCTGTGTAAAAAGACATTTGACAACAACCACAAAGCACAGCATTGTAAGCAATTTTATGCAAGATACACAGCAAAAAACTTGCCATTAGTCTACAAAAATCAGACAACGGTATGTTTCCTAAAGTTTATCCTAGCATGCTTGCATATACTTATGCAACTTAAGAGCAGATGTCACTAAGCACCGAAGAACTGGCGGCAATTCCTGAAAAATCAATTTCGCTCATACTTTCACGATTGATAGCCCAATATGTCCCAATCATATTCGTGCCATTTATTGGTGAAAATTATTTTTGCCTTTGTGATAAAAGGATTTTAGTCGGAAGGGTATATTTTGCTAATTTTAGGACCTGAATATGGCCATACTCAGTGACTTCGTGCAACGAAATTTTCCAGCATTTGATTAACAAAACATCACATTTCTTTTATTTGCCATCTATGCTTCATTATTTCTTATTATTTGGGATTTAATTACAATGTGGCATTTATTATAAATTTTTTTTATCCAGTATACTTTTTCCAGTTGACAATAGCCTCAACTTAGCAGTCATTTTTACTATGAGCGATACAACAATATTCAACAAGCTCCAAGTTTTTTAATGACAAGGGGATGATGATTTATATAGTGTAAAAAATTCTTTGTGTATTTGAGTCATACTTGCGAGAAGCGAGTTGAAAGTTACCAAATATTCACATAATTAGCACGCAACTGAAACCAACAAGTTTGTTTGGTTGGCTGTCTATGAGTCACATTTACTACCATGTAGCAGTTTCAAAACTTAGACATAAACTCTAACTTTGTATCGTAGTTTAATTAAAAGCTTTAAATACTGTTTTATCAAACGTTTGTCAACTTAAGAGCGTCACAGCTGACTACTACCAGGGGAGTACTACCTTGTTCTTATCTGGTCTCAAATATTTACTCCTGAAATGGAGTAATAAGCGCTTAATAATTGCCATGTTCAGGGCCTATATACATAGCCCTGACGAAATCGTTATGTTGATGTACGCCACGGCGAATGTAGTAAGTCATTTGATAGACAAACATTAGGTTTTGTAGAGTTGATACATAATTTATGTTATCTGAACAAGGTGCATCCTATCTAGGCTATTGATCATAAATGGCATAGAGCACGTTTTTCACGATAAATTGAAAACATGGAAATTTGTTGCTCATTAAAATCTATAGTCGGTGGAATATGTGGTTTTGACTGTAAAGATCGAGGACGTCACATGCAAGTGATACCTCTAATGGCATGCAAGATGGACATCTCTAGCCACTTGCAGAGTTGCAAGTCTTCTGGACCTCAAAACGAGATGGATTTAATTTTGTGTCGTGTTGGGTTTTTCAAAGCACCGAAAAACATTGAGGAGATAACTATTTGTCCAAATCATCGTTCTACTCTTAGTGTTGGGTGGAGTCGGGGCTCTAACACTAGATGTAGGGTACCCAAAGACTTTTCTGGACACAAAGGCAAACTGCCAAAGGCAGACAGAGGAATTGGAAAATCACCTCTCGGATTCTGTTGAAACAAACTGGAACATTCATTCCAGTTGGTTCCGGTAAGTGTCAGAAAAAATTTTCCTATACTCGGTAGGCTGTTGGTGATTCACGGACACAGAAGTTTGTAAATTTACTATTAAATGTAGGAATGTGTACAAACTGTGAATAAAAATGAAAATGGCAAATGGAGCCTGAAGATGATGATGCATTAATCTGGCATTGGATCTTGGCCAGCTTCATATATTTAGTGAGAATATTAATTTTTGGCATGAAAAATGCAGCATGTAGCATATTATAATTACCATTGGTTCAGCACATAAGACTGGATTTGACAGATTCACATGATATGAAAGCATTTTAAAATTCTGGCTGATCCACCGTTCAAGCCCTACGAGCTTAGAACAACTGGCCCTAGTGTCTGCCATCTACAAGAAAAAGGCCGCCTTTCACTTCAGTCGTATAGTAGAGTAACATGGGGGGGGGGTGTATTTCTTTGCTCTAAAGTGGTTAGCTATGCTCTGATGCTCACGAAACAAAGAGATCCGCTATGCTTCGCTTTGGTACAATTGAACTGGAAAATGGTTTTGATATGATATATGATACTTAATTATTTATCCCTGCTCAGGCTTTTCATAACTAATATACAATTCTGTGCAATTATGTGGAGTTTCCTACGTCTTATGCGCATATTTAACCTAAGCTATTTATATTTACAGCAATTGTGATATTAGGTTCCTTGTCTGCTTATCCTAGCTCACCCTGTCAACATTCCCTGTAGGAGGAAACCGGAGTACCCGGGCAAACCTACGACTTTCGGCAGAGTAGTTGATAGACTATTTTCACATGAGAAAGTTAAGTTCGCACCAAAAATCAAACTCATGGACTCATTGGTGAAAGGCACATGTCCTAGCGACTGTGCCACCGAAGCCCCTCGTTTTAACATTACAGTCTTCACAAGAAAGGATCAGCAAAAATGGAAATATCAAATTATTTTGCGGGAGGTGCATCCACTTTTTATTAACCAGATTGAATAAAAACGCTTGTGAACCGTTGATATTTATATTTATAGAATGAAGAACCAGAAGATTGCTTTAATAAACAACAGACTTTACGTCCAGCTGCATCAATATCTGATACACCAGTAAGCCTTTATCAGCCTTCACAGACACCTTCAACATCTTTTATTTCTGAAGACGATAAACCCTGTGAGACACTGCGACACCACCTAAACGAATTTCTAGCATCACGAGATATAAGCCCAATCCACTACTCTTTAACAACATCGTGGGATACAGCGTCGGCATGAAAAAACGGTATCACTCTCAAAAGGCAAAACAGGTCATCGAAGCATGTCTCGAAGAAATTGCTCCCCAAGACCATCAACAGTTTTTCAACTCAGTCTGCAGTTCTTATAACACCTGTGAAAATATTGACTCAAGTCTTCTAACTGCACTCACCGAGTGCTACAACAACGCAGGTCTTTGGAGTACACGTTGACAAATCCTATCCATTATCGCAGTTAAAGTTAGCTATAAAGAACTGCAGAGATGGATACCAGACCTTTCCAGATACCGCTACAACATTGCAAGGCATCACCGTCTCTTACAAGGAAGAGGTTCCGTTGTTGTTGCCCAGCCATTAACTAGGATGTATGTTCCACCAGAAAAATTAGACCACTTTCTTTCATTTATTACGAGTATGCATGTTGTGCAAGACCTGCCCTTTAGTGAAAAGTCTCTGCAGTTATCTTCAAATACGGAAATCAAAGTGCCAAATGTAATAAGAACAATGATCCCGGAGCAAATAGTCCAACAGTACGAAAGTTATCACAGAGAGGCTGATTTTTCCCCAATGAGTAGAAGCACTTTGTGTCGAGTACTTAGTGTATGTTCGGCGTTGGTACAGAAATCACTGCAAGGTTTGGACTACTTTTCTGCCGAAGGAGCTAAAGCATATGAAGATCTTGAAGGGATTGTAGAGAGACTTGGTGATGAATGTGGGAAAGGACTTACGTGAGCAAAAGAGCAAAGTGAGAAGCTAAAACGGGCCTTGAGATATCTCAAAAGTGACTACAAGGTAATTGGCCTGTTAAAAAAAAGAGCGCAACCAGAAATTTCAAAATGCAGCAGGATGAAGGCCAGTATGCAGAAAAGTCACTATTTTGTTGCTCCCTCATGCTAAAAAAGCAAACCAAAGGAGCGTCCCATACGTAGAATGCAATCAAAACTTTCTAGGTACATTTTAAAATGTGTTAACAGTTTATTTGATTAATCACTTACAGCTTCACGTCGCGCAGAATTCCACAGTACCTGATCACTGCATAAAATACACGCTTAGCTTTAACGATGACAAAGACTACAACGCTCCATGTGACCATGAGCACAAGGAAAGTTGTGACTGCTGTGACGTATTCCCTGGTGTTGTCAAAGAAGTGGAAGCAGTTCTAGATAACCTTGAAGATGGAGCTGTAAAAGAAGAAATGAAATATGACGTTAGCCATTATGTTGAAAAAATTGAGGCACAGAAAGCTTATCTTCTACGTTCAATCAATCAAGACCAAGCGCGATTAGATATTCTCCAAGACCTGAATCCAGAGTCAGCACTACTTGTTCTTGATTGGGCCATCAAATTCCTGCCAAGGAAGTTCCAAGAGGCGCAGAGTGATTGGTTTGGCAAACATGGCATCAGCTGGCATATAACAGTAGCTATCCGAAAAACTGAAGATGGGAAAATGCAAATGCTTACCTTTGTACATGTGTTCAAAAAGTGCACCCAGGAAAGCGACACAGTCTTGGCAATCATTGACAATGTCTTCAGGCAGCTTAAGTCAGTTGCACCAGAAATTAAAACAGTCTTCCTCCGACAAGACGATGCAGGATGCTACCACTCTTCTTCAACGTTGTTATTAGTCCAGTGAATAGCCACCAAGAACAACATCCACCTATCCCGTGTTGATTACTCAGACCCTCAAGGGGGAAAAGGATCATGTGATCGCAAAGCAGCAACAATAAAAAACCACATAAAAGTCTATCTCAATGAAGGTCATGACGTCGAGACAGCAGAGCAGATGGTAGCAGCCATATAGTCATCACATGGTATGCCTGGAGTGAGGGTGACACTATGTGGGCAGCAACCTAGCCAGATGCCTTTTCCAGTGACATGGGAGGGCATCAGTTTCCTTAACAACATGGAGCTCAGCGATGAAGGAATACGAGTCTGGAGAGCTTATGGCATAGGACCAGGCAAATACTTTTCGTGGAAAGATTTTGATGTTCCAGTAAATCACCAATTACCTACTTTTTGCGCTGTTGGTGAACTTAGCGCTCGTACATCTTCTACATCCTCTACTCTCTAATTTGACATAGACATTAATTTATGGCAAATTTCTCGTGCAGATAATGGAGCCATAATACTAGGATCAACATTAGCAGAAGGTACATGATCATGTAGCGAGTCAACTAACTCTTCAACATCAACAAGCTCAGTGGCTAAAGAATCAGAGAAGTACTTATGAGCTTGATCTTTCAAACCAGTATATGACACATTGTTCTCATGCAAAATTTGGCTAGCCACTTTCTTTTTGGACAGCCTGAATAACGTTTGGATACACCTAGCTTCTAAGGCATTATTCGGAATCCTTTTCCTATTAGGGTGGGGAGATTTATGATTAGGACGATTAGTAGGTCTGGGAGACACTTTCCTGCCAACGGTGCTGTTTGACATTGTCTAACCCTTCTGTACCACAGCGGATGCAAGATCTTCACAAACATCACAAAAGTCGCTAAAATCAGTTTCTGATGAAATTTTACTTGACCAGATTTCAACAAATTCAGGAACATTTTCTACATCGGGGTCTGGGGAGAAGGGAATCTCATCAGGTGTTGACTCAAAGCTATGAAATTTAGGGTTAATGTTCCATATAGCAAGTCACAGGTGACGTCACAGTTTGTATTATATATTTCAACAATTCATATCTAACAGTTTTATGCTATTAGTGACATCACAGTTTGTATTCTATGGTTATATCTAACAGTTTTTATAATATTAGACTATTAGTATATTATAAGCTATAATGGTTCTTAGGTCATTAATTAAGATCGTTAGATCATCTAGATCATTAGATCGTTTAGATCATTAGATCATTAGGTCGTTTAGATCATTTAGATAGTTTGGATCGTTATATCATCTACACCTTTTCCTGGTCGTTTTCAGATGTTTTGAAATGAAATTCAAAAACTACCGTTCGACTTCAGAAATTTTTCA
>JAOBYK010592000.1:0-11464 GCA_025434845.1 Phenganax subtilis | reverse complement strand
AAAGCGAAACAACAATCGCGAATAGAAAAACCTGTATTTTTCACTTGAAAAACACCGTTTCGCACGTCGCGATTGTACCGCTGTATCGGATGATTAACTTTCACACCGCCTGATCTGCTTGTATCGTTATCATGTAAAAAATTATAAAATCTGTTTTTAGTTTTTTTCAATTCATGTTTCTTGCTTTTCTGTTTTTTCGCTGATTTTTTCGAGATTTTCTTCGGTACTGTGAAAATCGAAACCTCGCATCTCCAATCCTTATCCAGTAGCTGTGCTTCGTTGCTTTGACAATGTTTTTTGAATTGATTCATTAAATGTTCCACATTTATTTCACTAATTCGTGTTAAAGCCGATGCCCAAGGTCTTATTGGGGCTTTAGAAAAATATATATATGCAAAATCATCATCAGATTCGCTCATCACGCGCATAACGTTAATGAAATATTGAAAGACACTTTCAAGTTCATTCATAACTTGCGGTATATTATTCATATCGGAACTTTTAATACGTATATCATACACGGCAAAGCTTCTTTCAAAATGAATACGTTCGCGAGCAAATTTCACTTCAAATTTTGTATTGGGTATTTCAATACGTAAATCATCCGAATTATTTGTCTTCATACGATCAAATATACTAACTAGTTCTTTGATCTCTTCCTCCGTAAGATGATACTTCTCACCCATAACGATAGACAACAACAACAACGATAATTTTTTCTTTTCACACGATCTTTCTCCTCTCTTTCCACTTCAATACTAATTGAGCCAGTATCAATACCGCTGTCAATACTAATCGAATCCGATCGCTCTTCTTCTTCTATTGTAGGTAAATAATTATCTACCGCATCAATGTCTATTTGGTGTGAGTTTTCAACTCGGATAAAATTACAAGAAAACGTGATCCAAGGACTGTCTGAATCTTTACATAACTTCGCACCCATTTTATACGCGCGCGTATTTGATTGTGAACAATGGCTGGAGAAACATTAGTTTTTATCGATTTAGTTTATAAAAATGAAAACGGTGAGAATGCCATAATTGAATATTTAGACAACGACCGTGCTATATTATTCGCTCATGAATTATTTCCGGAATGTTTTAAAGATTTTTTGCTTGAAGACAAAGAATATGTAAGGAAAATTCCTTTAGAAGAGCTAAAACGAAGAGCTGAACATTTCGCGTATAAAATTATGGATGTTGAAATTAATAATCCTGACATTATATATAAGATTCGTAACATCATAAAGAGAGTTCAAAAATTAGGTGATAAATATCAGGGTTTTAAAATTGTTTGCTAAATACTTCACAAGGAATTTGTAGAGATGCCACGCACAAAAATAAGAGTGTCAAATAATCTTCGAAAAATTTTACAAAAACAATTAACACCACCTCGTCGACGTCGTCCTCGTCAAAATACTCAAAGTATACGTAAAGTACAACAATGCGCGAGCAATACATTAGCGAGAAAAAGGTGTCGCAAAAGAACCGCACATACCAAAAAATGTTGGATTCATTTAGCAAATCAAGATAATTTGCGAGTTAAACCATCCACAATACCTGGCGCAGGAAAAGGATTATTTACTTACAAAAAACCAATTAAAGCAAATCGATTAATTTCAAAATATACGGGTAGAAATAGAACTAAGCAAAGTACGGATAATGTTTACGCAAAAAACTTAGCGCAATATGCGCTATGCGATAAAAAATTTTGCGTCGATGCTAATTATACTACGGATGCTGCGGCGCGATTTGCAAATGATGCGCGCGGGACGAGAAATCAAAATAATTCTTTATTCGCAAGAGGAGGTACTGGAAATCATAATTTTATACTAAAATCTTCACATGATATAAACCCTCATCAAGAGATATTTGTACCATATGGTGAAGGTTATTGGCAAAAACATCAATAGAAAATTAAAAAAACCCCTTAAAAAATGAAACGAAAAAGAAATGCATTTAGAAATGCGGGTAGAAAGCAAAAAGGCGGTTTTTTAAAACATCGTATAAAGCGACGTAAAAAGAAAATGAATCAAAAAGGAGGGTTGTGGGATATGGTATTAGATGTTTACAAAAGACGTGTTATAGGATCCTGATATAAAATCAAAAATGAAACGAGAATGAAATGTGTAGTGTGCAATGTGTGATGATTACATATATAAAGCGTAGAAAAGAAAATAAATCACATATTGTAATATGAGGCGAAGAAATCAAAAAGGAGGGATCGCACCACTAGCATTAATGGCTGGAAGCATGTTTTTACCCATGCTAATGGGTGGACTGCAAAAAGGGGGTAATTTTCGAGGTGTAAGACAAAGGGGGAGACGTCAAAAAGGCGGTTATATAAGGCATAGAAAGAAAATAAATCAAAAAGGAGGAATTCTACCGTGGTCAATGTTTCAGTGATGAGGCGGAAAAATCAAAAAGGAGGGATTGCACCATTAGCATTAATGGCTGGAAGTATGCTTTTACCCATGCTAATGGGGGGTATGCAAAGAGGTGGTAATTTCCGAGGTGTAAGACAACGGGGTAAAAAAAGATAGTAAAAAGGAGACAAAAAGGAGGTCTTGTTTTTGCTCGTGGTCTTGGTAGGGCATTTACGGACTATCATAAAAATAGATGAAGAAAAACAAAAAAAGTCTGAGAGGGTATATAAACGATATTTCCATTACGTTAATAAAGAAATACGATGTATCGTCAAAGAGGTGCTGGACCGTTTAGAGGTGGTAGACAACGTGGAAAAAGAAATAAACAGAGAGGTGGAAGTATTTCAAAGAGTCTGCGTAATTTACGTTTAGCTACGCAAGATGCTTTATCGAAAAAATTGGGTAAATGGAGTAAAAAATTAAAAGTGAAGAGAAAAATAAATCAAAAAGGTGGACGTTCATTACCGATACCGTATCATGGCAGAAACTTTGGATTAATAAAACCAACAACAATATTTGCAAATTATTAATATGTATTTAAATTAACTCATAATTATCATCTATTTTAATAAATCTTTCTTCATAAAATGTATTAATAAAATATTCAAACGTATCATCAACAATGTATTTTCCTTTTTCTACATTATAGTATAGTTTTGGTTCTTTTCGTTCACGAGCGAATCTTCCCTCAAAGTTCCTTTCCCTTCTTCTATAATCGTAATATCCGCCATACTCCAAACTACCGATTCTTTTTTGATAAATTACACGCGTATTTTTTGCTTCTCGTATCGCGCGAAGATAAAACCATCCCAATTCCAATGGTTTACCGACACGCATAAACCTAATAGTATGAATTCCGCAAAAATCTCTGAATGCTTTATGGATGCTCGCTTCGGTTTTTCGTACATGAAATTGAATTATGCCATGCACTTCCCTTCTTTTCTTCATGCCTTCAAGTGGAGGGTCTACTTCTATCTCGAGATAATCGACATGATGAAAAAGAGGTTTCTTCCACCCCAACCTGTTTCTAAGATCGATAATTTTAAATTTCAAAAACGGAAAACGATTCTGACGATGTTCGCCCCATCTTTTCTCGGTGACTTCAAATCGCCAATCAAAATCCAGTACGCATTTTAAGTAGTCAAGATTTTCATCCGCAGTAAAAAAAAATGTTCTGACACTCATTGTTGTTGCGTTCTATTCGCTAGCTAGAAACGATATGATAAAACAGAAAAAGTGACACAGCGTTTTTTATAGAAAAAATGACTTTATTTCCTCGCATAACATCACATTATTTAAATTTTCATAAAATTCATTCGTCGACAATTTATTAAAATTAATTAAATGATCCTGCATTTTTTTTCTACATCCTAAAACGTTCTTATAAATAATATCAAAAAATCCCTTTTCTATAAACACGACACATTTTCTACAAGAGAAAATATGATGGGCCAATTCCTTTCGCATCAAATTTAAAACAGCCACCGCTCTTCTCTTCCCAATTAATCCTTTTACTGCATACCATCCGCAAAAAGAACGAAAATAACTAGGTAAATAATACAAAGTTCTTACATCTGACCATTTTACATACGGAAAACTTTCATCTTCATCTACCAGGCGTAACGCTGATTTACCCGCTACATAGGATTGAAGTTTATTTTGAATAAATAGAAAACGGTGTGCAAACACACCGTCACGATATAACCACACTTTCCCATTCTTCACGTATATATGAAAAACCCAATCCAATGGTAAAATATACGATCTTCCAGCATAAACACAATATGCGTGAATTGCGTCTACATTTTCCAACATATATATCCCTTCTGTTTCTTCGTGTCCATACATATAGTTACGTTTCTCATACGCAAATCGTAACTGTACTTGCTTAGATTGTTGCAAGTCGTACAATTTCGGACACAATGAAAGTAAAGAAGGATGAATATTATACAAACACCACAGTATATTATGATAAGGTTCGTGTCTTAGCAGTTCTTCGAAAATTCGTAGCCAAATAAACCCGTTCGGTTCTTCTTCAAGCAAATATTCTCCGTACATCATTCTATCATTGCATAATAGTCTTGCGTGTTACATGACGAAACTCTTTCGCCACGCTCGTCCAGAACATAAATCCCCAACAAAATACACTCATATTTCGAGCAATGCTGTGTAAAAAATCTGTGGTATTTACAACATCTCGGTGGTAAGTTATATTCTTTTAGCAATACGTCGCAATTATCACATCCTATCACCTCTAAATTTATACTCCGAACATTCAAATCAGAAAGAATTTTTTTCTCTATATCACCACCTTTGTACGCGACAAAAGAATTCGGATTAGAAAACATCTGTCTAAAAAAAAACATCACTTCATTTTCGGTGAAAAAAATCCTATCTAATTTTTTACCCACAAGCGGTAATCCGTGAATTCTTCTTATTTGATAATTAATAGTTTTATCTCTTGGAATGCGCTCTCGATGATATATTTGATAACTGATAACTCTTTCCGTTTTCATCTCAAATATGCTAACCTCGCGTAATTTTTTCAACCCACGCGGCGCCGAATAATATTCGCAATCCATTATATGCGTAATCCCATTTAAAATATCGTGTCGCCACTCATTAATTGTTTTGCAATCCGCATATTTCAGCTGATTTCTCTGCTTGTTGAAAAGTATATAATCTTGTTCCAAAAACTTACGCATCATCATTGAGCGAGTGTCTAAACGAATCTAAATCTAAACAGTGTGATAATAGGTATATATTTGATAATGCAAACCGCCGAATTTTTTACAGCATTTGACCAAATAACATTAAAACAAGAAAACGAACGATTAAAATGTAAGAATGCAGATTTAGAACGTAAGAATGTTGCGTTAGAACGGAAGTGTGCAGAATCAGAACGTAAGAAAGCGGAATATGAAGAATATCACGAACGACTATTCGTCACAGTAACGGAATTGCGCAACCAAATTGATGATGAACTAAAGCCAGCTGTAACGAAACTACGTTGTGAAAACACAAAATTAAACGAAAAAATTCAAGCTCACCCTGTATTAGTAAGACATCTATGTCAAAATAATGAAGAACTCAATCGTGAGAATCAAGAACTACAAAACCTCTTATCGAAATACAGAGATTTTTGTCTCACGAGCGAAAACAAGATTAAGCAGATTAAGTCAATGGATCATCTTTACCCAAACATCGCCACCCACGGTACACAAATTGCGAGAACAGTGTCAGCAAACGGATGTTGTTCCAATTTAACAACAATCGGTTCAACACATGTCGGTTCAACAATCACAAGACCGGTAATTCACCCGCGTCATCCAACACCTCCACACGTGTTTTACGGTGGTGATGTTGAACCTGATGCTGGTGAAGACGTTATAGACGCTCCACGTGATATTGTAATCGAAGTAGACGAAACAAAATGATAAGTTTAGTAAATCTATCAAAATTAGCGTGTTTAAAGACACTTGAAATCACTTTGGTAGAGGAAAACGCCGAATGTAATTTTAACGAAGAGCAGCTATTTGTTCAAATTGCACGAAATACAAAATTAGAAGAGTTTGTCAAAAAACAACAACTGCGGGTTGATGAAAACGGACACTTTTGGCATGCTGTTCAACTGAAGAATAACGTTATCATTGCTGGCAACAAAAATCTTGGATTAGAAGTGCTAAAAGACAGCAGATATTCTTTGTACTGTTATGTGTATTTAATGGGTGTCCCTGGAAGTAAAGAACTTTATTCGTATCAACCTTTCACTTATGAAACACTGATGAGAAACATTGTTTACGAACTATTATATTTGCACAGGCAAAGAGCACATTCGCAACAATATATAGGAGCTATCACAAGCGATTTTCAATTTACGTATTTTGGTTTGCAAGATTTTTTTATGATTTATGGAAAAGAAATAAACGATATTTTACAATTTTATGCGCGTTATACTAACAATGTCCTACTGCACTCTTTAATTACTCAAAGCTGTGAGAAACATGAATGTAATTATAGCATATGTAAATAACCATTAAAATTTTTTCAAATATATCCTTCAACACCTTTTCAAACTAAAGCACAGGTGCGAGAATAGTGTCACCAAACGGATGTTATCTCAAATCAACAGTCACATGTGTCGGATCAACAATCACAAGACCGGTAATTCACCTGCGTCATCCAACACCACCACCACATGTATTTTACGGCTGTGATGTAGAGGTTGACACCGTCGGTGAAGTCGAAATAAAGAGATTGAAATAGAAGAGCGTAATGGATGAACTCGAAGTGGAACCCGAAAAGAAACCCGAAATAATTCTCGTTCCCAGACTTGACAAGATTTGCAAAATCCCAATATTGAAGAAAATCGAAGATTCTATCAACGCATCCAGATCGGTGATGCAGTGGTTCGATGCTCAGATCTTTCGTCTATACAGACTTCAACCAACCAACGAAAAAGCTAAAGATTTAATTGAACGTTATGATCTACCAAGCTACGGCTTTTTCGGAATATTTCAAAAGGGTGAAGATGTATATGTTATCACGAACACCATGCTAATATCATTACTACGCGACGAGAATGTTTTAAAAGATGTTGAATTCGGCGCCTCGATTTTCATATATAGTAAAATTCTAAAGTTGGGGACGTTTGATTATGTCTGCTGGTGTGATCGGTGGTTCGATCAGTTTGATCTTATTAAAGCGTTATGCATTGCAGCTTTAAAAAGGCATCGACATAAGACTGGTTCAAAACAATATACCGACGGGTGTATATGTAAGGGTAGTTGTCTGTGCACATGGAGTTGTATAACATCTTTTTTTGACAAAAATGACGATGAAATAAGCGCTATAATTAAAGAACACGCGCGGTTAACAAACAATTCACTATTAAGTTACTTAATTAATTTTTGGAAATAGGTGTATGTAAAATATAAATTTTTTCTTCAAATGTATCCCTCATTGTGTAAAATTAGAAAACAATCCTTGTTTTGAAGCTCTTTCTGTGAAAACAAGCTGTGTATTATCACTATCATTTCTTAAAAAGGTGTGATTTCCAAACACGTTACAAACTCTTTCGCGTGCAGAACCTTTGCGTTATCACTACTAAGCGGTACGGGGTCGTCTACAACCGAGTCATATATGTGTCCGTACATGCTTCTTTCGGATATAACATATTTATCTACGAAAGGGATAAATCCCCAAACTTTCGTAGAACGATAATAACTATTGGTTATTTGACGAAGACGTTGTGTGGAAATTACTTGCGATTGTTCACATTCCCGATACGAAACCCTTCCATCATCCAAATATCTTATTGTAAAACACCAATTCAATTCAACTTTATATTTCATCTTTCAAATTCAACTACAGAGATATCTAATCTAAATATATTGTCTACGTTTTCAATACGTGCGTTATACTCGTAAAATACCCACGGTTTCATCTCCTTATATATATGTGTCAATAGCGAGCGTTCTTCAACCGTGTATACTATTACAAAAGGGTTATGTACAAATTTGTATTCTTTATTATAATCAGATATAATATAGCGAAATGCATCGTAACCAATCTCACATACATATTGAAAATCGTAGAAGCTATATTTGTCCGAATACCAATACAACATCACTTTGAAATCTTCACATTCCTCGACTGGATCACCTGGACTCCAGCACTTCATGTTCTTAAACAATCTCCAATGTCGCTCCCAATACGTCTCATTTTTCTGCTCATCGCTCGTCTTCTCACTCATATCGGTTTTGCAAATCTGTTCTATCTCTCCTGTTCTTCTTTTTTAATTTTCTCTTATATTTGTAATTCTCTGTTTCTGTTCGTTCTGGTGTCAATACGCTTAAACAATATCCCACCAAGGTTCAAGTTCACGTTCAGATTCTGGTAGTTGTTGTTGCTGTTCATACCGCAGTCGTCATCGTTCAGTTTTCTCGCGATATCTTATACAGCAGCAGTATATACTATAAGCTATAATTGGTGTCAATATGAGGGTCAAAAGCAGCGCCAATGTCAAATCATCCGGTTCACAACACATTGCTTCTGTGAGAATCGCACCGTACAACTACTTTATTTCAACGAGCAGCTGTTATTTCATCCTCTTCTGAGAACCACTCTCTAAATTCTATTTCCCTAAAAAAACCTTTACACACGTCAATCTCGTCAATCACCACTGTTCTGTTCAATTTTGTATCCCCTTTAAAATCAGGAAAATATTTTATCAACTTATTGATTCCTTTTCTTTCCTGCTTAAAACATGAAATAATAACATACAATCTCCAAACACTCAAATTAATCTTGCACAACCACTCGTCGTCCCTATAAAATTCAACATCTACACTGCCCATCTTAATAAAATTGCGCTCTTTCACAACTCAAAAAATATATATATTTTACGGTGCCGCATTCCACCCGCTATAATTCACGTACCCGCACACATCAACACTCGCACATTCCATGGAGCATAAATACGCACACGCATTCCAATAAAGCAATTGATCGTCATATAAACACACGATGAAAATACTACTTAAGTATCACTTCACCGGTAAAGAAATAAACTTTTTTTGTGGAAAAACAGAGACAAGTGCACTATGGAGAAAAAAGACAACGAGTGTTGGGTTTCAAATGTTATAGATGCGTATAAGAAATTTAAAAAGGAATCTATCGATTTTGACGGAGAAAAAGTTGATTGGGAAAAGCTAAGAGAGAAAAATATTGATTTTGTCATAACAAATTGGTATCTTATGTTTCCTAAAGAGAACAACGATTTGATTGATCAAGCAGTTGTCGCACGGTTCGAATACGACCACAATGGCAATGATGTTGGTGTTTTGTTCTTTCTGGGAATGGGAAAGGAAGAAGCAATATTGCAGGATATGAGTAAAGCTGTTGATGGTAAAGATGTCGTTCCTTTGACGAAAGTTCTCGCATTCTTTGAGGGTTCGTTAAAAACTGATGACAAACCTACTGCATCCCTCATGGATAATAAACATAATGTAACTTCATATACACGTCAAAATAGTGTTAAAGACGATGACGATACAATCTGGTTTAAAATCACATGTCATAAAAATTATTTTTTTAATGATGAGAAATAAAAAAATTTTTTATCCTGATTCATTTACTGACGGTCTAAATACACGCAATTCACAAAAAATATCAACGTAATACGAAACCCACTCGAAAACGCGCACGAACCAATCACATTCAAGCAAAATACGTCGACCAATCAGAATTGAGAAAACAAAAAGGGAATTCCCCTTACGTCATTGCATCCTTATACAATTATTCTGATTGGTTGATTTTTTTGTAATACGA
This sequence comes from Phenganax subtilis, assembly GCA_025434845.1. Classification (NCBI taxonomy): domain Eukaryota; kingdom Metazoa; phylum Cnidaria; class Anthozoa; order Malacalcyonacea; family Clavulariidae; genus Phenganax; species Phenganax subtilis. The sequence continues at coordinate 1,707 of JAOBYK010592000.1, read as the reverse complement.
AACCGCGTACAATTCAACAACCAATCAATTGCGAGGAAATAAAGGGAATTCCCCCAAAACGGAAATACAACCCTTTTATAATATCGTGCACTTCATAATCTTATTCAGTCGGCACAACCATGGCTTCGGAGTGCGGAGCTAAGCCGAATCTATAATATTCACTACACAACGTGAATATATAGAGGATCATATTATTAGTATATTATTAACTCACACACATTACCCCCCACCACTATAAAATACACATAAATTTTACCATCCCTCACATTACGTCATCACAAAATATTAAATATTAACTAACAAAGTCAACCCAAAAACTGAATCTCATTACGAATATCACTCCCCCCCGAAAAAACACCCGATTTTTACCCATTTTTTGCTGATTCAACAATTTCTCGTAATACTAAAATATACTAATTTTTGGCTTAGCGACCGCGCCTTCAGAAAAATAATATATATAGCACAACTACTAGGCTTAATATCTTCATCTTGGATGTTGATCCCCTTGAGGTGGGTATGCTCGGAAATCATCTTGTATCTGGGGTTGTTCAGGTAAAGGAGTACATCACGGTCAACTTTTGTAACTTCCGTCTCAAGGTTAAAGTTATCTTCTAAGCTATCAATCTTGATCTTGTGAACTTCTATCATTTTGGTACTCGACTGCATCATCATTTCAATTCTTCAATATTCTTTGCGAATGGGTGGTTTATTCAGGTGGGAAAGAAGGGTTGCTGAAGCATATGAGCTTCTTGCTCCAGTGTCCAATAGAGCTCTGCACTTGATTCCATCCACTGCTACCACAACCACCGGATAAATTACGACTCCTTCACCTGTCGCCACAAACAGAGGGGATTGACCTTCGCAAATTGACGAATGATGCCTTCTCTTGCACTTATGACATGATAATTGGCTTTGACATTCTGATGCCTTGTGCTTCTGTCCGGTACAGTTGAAACATCGTTGTTTTGTTGACAGGACTTTCTTTCGGTCAGCTACAGTAACCACACTGGTGCATTCAGCTGGCTTGTGATCGGTCTTTTCACAGTATACGCATGGGCGTGGTTTGGGCTCTCGCTGTTTGGTTTGGAAACTCTTTGATTTCTTGAGGTTTTTTCACTATTCTTTTCATCATGCATGATCGGATTTCTCACAGTCCACAGTCTTAATGCTTCAATGAGTTCTGGGAATTTCCACTCCTGCCATGCATCATCCGTTCAAACCAGGTCTCCCCGAATTCCTCCTAATTTGTCGATTGTCATTCGCACATAGCCACTTATTTCTTTCAACTTTCCAAGTGTTTCCAGTGATTGCACATTACTCGCAAGCTTTTCATAGAACTGATGTATCTCTCGGGGATTAGATCCTTTGATTTGAGGTAAGAGTAATATGTTCTGGACGTAGGCATTAATTATCTCACTGTCCTTTCCGTACTTGGTTTTTAGAATGTTTTTCGCACGTTCATACCCTTCAGTGGTTAAGGGTAAACCATCAACACAAACTCGAACTTTTGCTTCAAGAAGCTCTTTTAGGTATGAGAATTTTGTCACGACTGGTATATTTGCTGCTTCTATCTCGGCTTGGAATTGATTCCAGAATCTCAGCCAATCAGTGAGTTCTCCATTAAATTTCAAAATGACCAGTTTTGGGAGCTTTGTGCTTGGTCCTGACTTCTCCTTTGTATTTGTTTGGGCCTGGCGAGCTTCTTCG